>LQRL01134454.1:3632-16679 GCA_001703475.1 Hydroides elegans | reverse complement strand
ACCTCAAACTGAATTGGCCTGATTTAGAACCCGATTTCAAAATGTTACTCTCAGTCACCCTTATTTGCCTTTTTTAAAGGTAAAATACATGAAATTCGTGTCTGGCAGGAGTCGGGTTTGTCAAATTTGATCAATAATGATAAGATTCAATAGATAGCAGTTGCTTATACCACCTCAAACTGAATTGGCATGATTTAAAACCCGATTTCCAAATTTGACTCTCAGTCACCCTTATTTGCCTTCTTTAATGGTAAAATACATGAAATTCGTGTCTGGCACGAGTCGGGTTTATCCTATGTGATCAATTATGACCAGATATATTCGATAGCAGTTGCTTATATCACCTCAAACTGAATTGGCCTGATTTAGAACCCGATTTCAAAATTTTACTCTCAGTCACCCTTATTTGCCTATTTTAATGGTAAAATACATGAAATTCGTGTCTGGCACGAGTCGGGTTTATCCTATGTGATCAATTATGACCAGATATATTCGATAGCAGTTGCTTATATCACCTCAAACTGAATTGGCCTGATTTAGAACCCGATTTCAAAATTTTACTCTCAGTCACCCTTATTTGCCTATTTTAATGGTAAAATACATGAAATTCGTGTCTGGCAGGAGTCGGGTTTGTCCTGTGTGATCAATTATGACCAGATACATTCGATAGCAGTTGCTTATACCACCTCAAACTGGACAAGGAAGTATTTGTGAAACACGAGCAGGCCCCAACCGCTCCCAAACTCGAAGGGGTATGGTTTTTGTAGATTCTAAATATATTTCCTATGAAGACCGCTATTTTTGGTCGATTTGACAACTACCGGTCGGGTGTTTTTGACCGAAACGGTCAAAAGGCACATCTATGGACGGAGACTTTCATTTGAGCCAATTACAAAGTCTCTGTGACCTTCCGTTCAAAGGTTCTAGCCCGTAAAAGCTTAATTCTTGAAAAACCGCTATTTTGGGCTGTTTTGGCCAATTTGACCACTTCCGGTAGGGTGATTTTGACCGAAAGGGTCAAAAGGTACATCTACGGTCCAAGATCTTTCATTTGTGCCCATAATCAAGTCTATATGACCTTCCGTTCAAAAGGTCTAGCCCGTACAAGTTCAAGTCTTGAAAAACCGCTATTTTGGGCTATTTTGACCGATTCGACCACTTTCGGTAAGGTGTGTTTGACCGAAAGGGTCAAAATGTACATCTACGGTCCAAGATCTTTCATTTGTGCCCATAATCAAGTCTATATGACCTTCCGTTCAAAAGGTCTAGCCCGTACAAGTTCAAGTCTTGAAAAACCGCTATTTTGGGCTATTTTGACCGATTCGACCACTTTCGGTAAGGTGTGTTTGACCGAAAGGGTCAAAATGTACATCTACGGTCCAAGATCTTTTATTTGAGCCCATAATCAAGTCTATATGACCTTTCGTTCAAAAGTTCTAGCCCGTACAAGCTCAAGTCTTGAAAAGCCGCTATTTTGGGCTAATTTGGCCGATTTTACCACTTCTGGTAGGGTGTTTTTGACCGAAAGGGTTAAAAGGCACATCTACGGACCAAGACCTTTCATAACCAAGTCTCTATGACCTTCCGTTCAAAAGTTCTAGCCCGTACAAGAAAGCGATGACAGACGGACGGACGGACGGACAGACGGACAGTCACCCCAACTCTATAGGCCCCCAACTTTTGGGTTGGGGCCTAATTAGCCTGATTTAAACCCGGATTTCAAAATAGGGGTTGGGGCCTAATAAAATCTAAATGACAGTCCTCAAACGATTCCTCATACGGCCTGTGCTGGGCCACCAAATCGAAAATTAAGTACATTACTTGTAAAAGTTTGACATGATTAAGATACAGTTGACTGTTCTCGTGATAAGATCAGAGCACTATTGAGTGTGGGGTTTAACCAAATAACATTTGAAACCAATGGGATAGCAAGTTTTGACACCGTGACACCGTTTAGAATCAGTAAATTGGCAAAAATCGCAAAACGAAAAGACAACTTATAATGGTGTGTGTGTGTGTGCAGAGTGTTAGGAGTTTGGTTGGATATAAAGATTGAAAATAACTCAATTGTACCATGTCTTGATCTAGCCATACCGGCTTTATTGCCCCGAGTTGTTATTTTTAAAAAATACTTGACTGGCAAGCCATTATACCTTTATACCATTATGAAATATCTTATTTGATCAGTTTAGACGAAACATATTCGATGATAGTTGCTTATAAAACCTTGACCTTGTGTGACAAGATTTTGCAATTTATTTCAAAATTGTACAGACGGACGGACACCACAAGCCTCATACTTAAATAATTTGGGCTTGAGGCTTAAAGGTGTTTCATAACACATCATTTCTATATAGCTTAGATTTCTGTGAAAAAAATCGAGTCGGAAATTCCACTGAGACTCTTTGACTCATTCCAGACGGGGAAATATAATATCCGCCAATTATGTTGATGTTAACAGTAAACGTTGTTTAAGTTATTGTATTATCGCCCACAAAATTTTGATGAGATGATATTGCCAATTGTAATCATTATAATTGGCGGTAAAATTCAACTTATCAATTTCGAATGTGTATTTTCCATAAGCTTGATTTTACCAACTTTGAATATGACGTTCTTTAAAAGCATTTACATAAACGACATGTCTTTGTTATGGTTTCGTTTCGATATATGGCTATGTGCTAAAATTTATCCCGAAAGTGTCTCGGACACTTAGCGTTAGCGGACGCTTAGAAGCTTAACAAACGTCAACATTACGTTAACAAACCAGTAACAAGCAATGTGATTGGTCATCTTTGGGAAATCCGGGCTATTAACACAAAAATTTTTATGTTAGCACAAACTCTCTAATGACGTATGTTACATGTATAATTTTGTACAAGGGAGGTTGGGCTAGAGAGCAAAGACACTTAAGAGCTCAGGACAACACAGGACAAAATATACATCAAAAACCACCGAGAGGGGGTTGGAGAGGCCTAAACGGACGGATACCAAGCGAACTCCAATTACACATGTCCTATTGAATAAAGTGGTCTCAATATTTACCAAACAAAGATGGAATGCGAACCAAGGGCGGGCCTGTTGCAACGCGCATAGATGCTCCCTCGTAAAACGGAGGAGATTCACGGCCAGGAAGTACAGCACAGTACTGAGAATGTCAACATTACAGGTATGGAAGAGGAAATCAATATCCCACTTGATGTACCAACTAGCCAAAAAGCTAGAGAACAAAGAGTGAACGATAACAATGAATAAAAAGCATTTGAGGAAAAAAACAGATGGTGTACATGAGACAAAACTCACAGGCATGATAAGCCGGAGATGTTGAATTGCTTTCTATAATCATATACACGATTTGTAGATAGACATTTGGTACCGTGAAGGAAGGTAGAGGAAGTGAAGTGAAGGTAAAGCAACAAGGTATACCATCAACAGACGAGAGGTTTAAATCCGCCATGTAAGTCAATAAAAATCAGTGAAAAAGGTGTGATAAGCATGAAAAGAAGCTCTTAAAGCTATCCGCGATGTTCATAGAAAGCAGATTCAAAGCTTGAGAGCAGCGGAGAGACATAGACAAAATGCAAAGAAGGGCAAATACGCTTCCGATTCATAAAAAGTTCTTTTGATCATGTCAAGAAGTTGCTAGGCAATTCTAAATGAGGTGAATTCGATAGTGAAGTAAACACCATAGAACAATCTCGCAGACGCCCATTATGATTAAGACTAATAAACCCAACTAGACGAAAACAGCGCCCTCACATCTCCAATAGAACCAACAATAGGGTTCAGAATGAATGAGATACAAATGAAACAAGCCATCGTCGAGGGCGCAGACCCCAACCGGACGCCAACAGTCAGTGTATTTTAATATAATGATGTAAAGCATGTACAATGCCTGTTGCGTGGTTTTAAAAGCATTAAATAACGTCTTTCTCACAAAACCTTTATCACAACGTCTTTTTTCACAACGTTTTACTCACAAGGTTCTTCTGACATCATCATTCTCATAACGTAATCCTCACAATGTCATTCTCACAACATCATTTTCACAACGTTTTTCTGACAACTTCATTCTCACAACGTTGTCCTATCTAATTTATATATACATGAACATACATGTATGCTTTTTTCGTCTTTCTCACAACGCCTTTCTCACACCGTTGCTCTTACACTGTACATATTCATACACACAACGTAGTCCTCACAACATCACAATATACGCGTAATGTTTCTGTGCTGTACACAAATCTCAAAATATCTCATATTTGTCTAAGTTCAGACCCCGTAATTTCGACATTTTTTTATCTATCAAATTGAAACCTCGACGTTGCACATCTGCAATATATTATCTGTCACTTTGGGAAGTTTCAGAACCCTAGGAAAGAGGCTTCATACCAAAGCGCTGCGGAAAAGGTGTTGTACAAACATCCCCAAATAACTCAAAATTGTCTAAGTTCAGACCCCCGTTATTTCGACAATTTTTGGTCGATCAAACTGAAACCTCAACGTTGCACACCTGAAATATATATTCTGTCACTGTATGAAGTTTCAGAACCCTAGGATAGAGGCTTCATACCAAAGTGCCGCGGACAAGGTGTTGCACAAACATCCCCAAATATCTCAAAATCGTCTAAGTTCAGACCCCCGTCATTTCGACAATTTTTGATCGATCAAACTGAAACCTCAACGTTGCACACTTGCAATATATATTTTTTCACTGTGTGAAGTTTCAGAACCCTAGGACAAAGGCTTCATACCAAAGTGCTGCGGACAAGGTGTTGTACAAACATCCCCAAATATCTCAAAATCGTCTAAGTTCAGACCCCCGTAATTTCGACAATTTTTGGTCGATCAAACTGAAACCTCAACGTTGCACACCTGCAATATATATTTTTTCACTGTGTGAAGTTTCAGAACCCTAGGACAAAGGCTTTATACCAAAGTGCCGCGGACAAAGTGTTGCACAAACATCCCCAAATATCTCAAAATCGTCTGAGTTCAGACCCCCGTCATTTCAACAATTTTTAGTCGATCAAACTGAAACTTCAACGTTGCACATTTGCAATATATAATCTTTCACTGTGTG
This sequence comes from Hydroides elegans, assembly GCA_001703475.1. Lineage (NCBI taxonomy): Eukaryota > Metazoa > Annelida > Polychaeta > Sabellida > Serpulidae > Hydroides > Hydroides elegans. The sequence goes on along the minus strand of LQRL01134454.1, from coordinate 11,593 downwards.
AAGTTTCAGAACCCTAGGACAAAGGCTTCATACCAAAGTGCCGCGGACAAAGTGTTGCACAAACATCCCCAAATATCTCAAAATCGTCTAAGTTCAGACCCCCGTCATTTCGACAATTTTTGGTCGATCAAACTGAAACCTCAACGTTGCACACCTGCAATATATATTTTTTCACTGTGTGAAGTTTCAGAACCCTAGGACAAAGGCTTCATACCAAAGTGCCGCGGACAAAGTGTTGTATGATTAGCGTGACGGACAGACGGACTGACAGACGGACGGACAGAGGCAAATCCTATAGACCCCCCGGGTTCCCCCGGTTGGGGTCTAAAAAGTGATACAAAGAGCTAGAGAATGATCTAAACCAGGTTACAGTGGCACATTGTATAAAGTTTATAAGAAACTACTGAAACGGTTTTGGAAGCTGGTCAACGAAGTGTGGAAGAAGGAAGTTATCCGTGAATGCTGGCATAGACCGAAAAGGCGTTTTGTGCCGAAAGCAGAAGAGTCAACCTATATCAAACAGTTTCGCACAATATCTCTCCGAAGTGTAGAATGCAAAATATTCTTCTCGGTCGCATCAAAAAGACTGACAAACTACATGTTAGCAAACCAATACCTCGATACAAGCGTGCAGAAAGCAGGTGCTTCTGGAGTCTAGGTTGCTTAGGACATACACATGTCCTCACTCAGTTGATCAGAGTAGCTAGAGAAAACAAAAGTGACCGCTCGGTAATCTTGCTAGACCTCAATGTATCTTTATTTGGTTATAGTAGAATAGTGCTGTAAACGGTTCTTCATACGGTTCACATACAACAAGGGCACAACCAGGTGGCATCAACTCGAAAAAAAAAACATAATCAAGGTGACCCTATATCAGTTGTACTGTTTCAAGTGCAATCAACTTAATTGTGAAATCAGCAGAAAAGGTCATAGGTGAAAAGTTGAACCAATGGCTCGGGAGAATAAACAAGATCGAATTTCCTGGAAATTTTAAAGTATTGTGTTATAAGCATGGCGTACTGCCACGAATCATATAGCCGTTATTACTGTACGATGCCCCAATGTTTGCAGTCGACAAAATGGAAAGCAAAATAAACAGCAGCTTGTGGAAATTCTGGAAATTCCCCCTTTTTCAAACATAGGCCTATAGAAACAAAATTGCAATTATCATTTACTATACGGATAGGTAGGAATTCAAAGTGACCACAGCCCGAATGGCCATTACTATAAAACATCATCAGATGACTGCGTCCGTAAATGCGACTCTTTATTGAGCCCGGTCATTTGGATCAAATTCTATCCTCACGTTAACCAGCTAACTCGACATCGTTTCACGTGGTGGCATGATATGCCTATGAAAATTAGCTTCCAATTTAGAGCTCACAAGCTAAAAACCAAAATAGCAAAAAAAAAGAAAGAAACGCGGTTCATTAAAGCTAGATAAACAAGCCGAAAGCGAATGAAACTCACATAGAGCGAAAGCATGGTAATAACAATTGAACCTCGATAGACGACTCATATTCCGATGTGAGATTAAAACCCGATTAAGACCAGATATGGTGATGTTCTCTACCACAAATAACTATTGATCATTATAGAATTAGCAGTGCCATGACTATCCAGGATCGATGAGGCATATGCAAAAAAGAAACAAAAATACATTGACCTGTGTGATAGCTTTATGGAAAAGGGATGGTCTGTTTGGTGCTACCCTGTCGAAGTGAGATGCTGTAGGTTCGTCGGAACTTCAACAGCTCAAACCCTAAGACCGGGAAAGAAAAAAAAACAAAAGGGGTGAACGAAATGAGCGAGGCTTCTAGATGGTTGTGGCTAAGAAGATCCGAAAGCCAATGGGAGCAAAAAAGCTTGAATGTCTTGCGAGGGGATTGCGCAACCCCAAGGGTACGACGGATAGAGATTGTATGATGAAGTGCCAAAGAAGTCAATGACAACCATTACTGAGGACGAAACATGAGTAGCTTAGAAAGATACTCTGTATAGGTGAACCATGACATAAAATTATACAAAGAAATAGTATATAGCAAAGGTAAAGTAAGTGATACGAAAGGCAACCCGCGACACATTAAAAATGTAAAGTTACAACGTTACAAAAACTATTTAGCAATAAATCTTTTGATTTTAAATTGTGTAAAGGGTGTTTATTGTCCAAGCCAGCTAAGCTGTTCCTTCTCTTTAAGAATGCTTGGAAAAGAAAATAACATATTTGCCGAATTCTAAAAGTAAAATTAAACTTAATTGCTGATTGCATCTAGATAACAACTTTAAATAATACAATTATAAGCATTTTTATTCATTTCCAAATAGTTATTCACAATGTTTATTATAAAATTAAAGAAATTATTAACAAGACTGTCCGAGGACAGTGTGCCACACCTTGCACAACTTAAGTCAACCCTTATAACTATGAAATGAACAAACACGTTTATTTAACCAAGTTATACCGTAATTATCGGTGTATAGCCCGCGGGGCATACACATTTTACACACAAAATACCAAGGTGCGGCTTATACAAGGGTGCGGGTTACACCGATTTCTAAATCATAAACCACTCGGTTAAGGATTTAGTAAAATTCATTGCATATTTTGGTTACTTCATCGACACAATAATGATAATAGTATCGAATTTGAGCTTTTGCATTGTCTCTGTGGATTGTTTAAAGAAAGAATCATTATGCGCAACATATATAAGGTATTTGAATTGGGTTATAATGTAAAATATACAATACTCGGAAATACGACAAACTTAGAGTGCGGGTTATACACCGGATCTTAAAACATAATTCAATATGTTAAGGGGTACACGTCAAACACCGATGCGCGTTATACGTCTGTAATCACGGCAGTATGTACAATCATTGACATAACCAAATAAATGTAATATATGATTACCCTCGATTGGAAATTTATTTTATCAATATTATGGTGTCTAAATTACTTTTCAAATCTAATCTTCTTTAACAGCCGAACCGTTATATTTTGATTATGACGTAACAGTCGGCTGTGCAGCACACCATCGAATACATTTGTTTTAGTTTAATGACAAATAAACGCTCGCCGAACCCATTAAAGTTATATTAATTTCATCATATGAATATAATGGTGTGTAAAATGTACGTCACAATTACACGTGCAGTACAATGGTGAAAGCGTATGCAAGCCCAACTGATACAATAGGAAAATATAAGCAGCTATTACTTTGCTTATATAAGCAATGTAAGCACGAGTTAGCAGTTTTTAGATACCCCAGAACATTGTTAACAATCATACCAAGTTTCATTAAAATCGGCCCACATTACGAGGGGTAGCATTTACAAGATAAGTTAACGAACTAAACAAATGATAAAATAAATAAATAAATATATATATATATGCATAAATCAATAACGGCAAACCACTGGGACAATCCACGCATTGCGTAGCAAGCCGTGGCTCAAAAGGTGTTCCTCAACCCCAAAGCATGGCAGAAATGTCTCAACATTTCCAAGCAAACTGGGTTTTGGTGAGGAATACACTTTGTGAAGAACGGGAGCTTTCACTTGCTTTGTAGATGATCGAAGTGACACTAAAGCAACTATTTAGGAAGTGAACGATCAACAAATGTCTAAGTGATGTAAAGTGTATCTAAAAATTCAATGTCTATATACATTTAGATTGAATTATATATTTTCGTCTGAACTTTCATATTATAATTTGAAATCTAAACACTTCTTACTTAAAATGGTCAACATGAACATTTTGGATATTTAAGGAGTATTTGCAAGGTTTGGAACGATAAGTTTCGTTATAAAACTGGTGCACTTGTGATATCTTACTAAGGTCGAATAACTTGTGAAGAAGAGCATCCGACCTACGAAAGGTGTCTTCTAGTTTTCAAAAGCAGAAACCAGCTGGCTTGTACATTTTGGACTACTGTTTTTTGGCCTAATTTTTTTAGAACACTTTTTGAAGCATTTTGTTGATTTTGGCAACAGAAACATTATTGAAATATTATTTAAACAAAGATATTTAAATTTGTTGTTTACAATGGAGTTATTGACACTTTTTCTCATTAACTGTTGAATGATTGATTATGTGGTGAAATTCAACATTTCGATATTCGCTAAAGGAGTTATTTTTTATGTTACAAGCTGACCAAAAACAAAAAACTGGCTTGGAAAATGTGAACAACTCTTTCTAGAAATACATGTATAATGATTACACAAATTTAGTTATTCTTTGGACATATGACGATGTCGATTTTAATATATTTTCAATACTTTTGTTAAATATTAATTGGGTGCGCCAAGCATACAATGTCCTTACAAAGTTATATTGACACCAAGGTTGTGTCAAATTAACAACGTCATTCGGATTTAGCTTTCAACACGTCGTTACTCCATGCGTGAAAATATGTCACGCTGTGAAAAATATATCACAAGTACTCTATTCCTTGGTCATATACTGAAAGCGATTTAAATATATTACCATGCTTTTGTAAAATAAGTAACGGGGTGCGTTACGAATACAATATGAAACTACAACGTTACTCAATCGGCAAACAACATCCTCAGGACGTCCTTATCAAGTAGTTTCACGTTCCGACGTCCGCGACGCAATTAGGACGTCGCAAAGATGTCTAAAATGAGACGTCCACGCGATGTCATAAAATGACGTCAATATGATTAATTTTTTATGACGTGACATATTTACACATCCAGAGTACGTCACTAATCTGACGTAGTGAGGACGTGGCATTAATGTCTCCCTTATGACCTTGCAAATCCCCTTGCCGTCCCCTTGACGTTCCAATATGGCGTAGAAAGGACTATGTATTTGAGTTGGGATGTAATCTGACGTTCGAAGATTTTCATTAAAAGACGAACTTACTACCGAAAACTTTTGTTATTTAGGAGCATTGCGAATACCCCTTCAAAAATAGAAAATTATTTTTGACCAGTTATAGTAGGAAATGTTTTGATTTCAAAATAGAAAATGATAGTCCAGATGAATAAACACTATATTCTTTTAAATGTTTATATATGATATGTGTGCATATTTTTTTTTAATATTTAGATAAAGATTAAAAATTACGTCTGATAAAAGGCCGTCCTTAAATCGTCCCATCACGGACCAGTTTAGGACGTCGTATTTATAGTCTTTGAGGACGTGATTTACGTACGTTCTGTGGATGTCAGACAGGATGGCGATGCGACGACTAAAAATTACGTCCGGCAAACTTTCATACATGCCAAGTAGAGGGAAGAAATAGGGCGTCATGGGGACAAGATAAGGACGTGGCTTTGTCGAATGGGTTTATCATAATATCAAGGTTACGTCAAATAACCAACGCCATTCGGATTGATCGAGTTTTCAACATGTCATTATTCCTGACATAAAAATATGTCACGTCGTGAAAAATACGTCATAAAGACTCCATTTTACACAGTTGGCTGGATTAGATGCGACGTCCTCTTCTAGTAGAGGACGTCGGGATTTAAAACGACGTGATCAGGACATCCCAAAGCGGTTGTTTGCTGGTTGGGAATGCAAACTTGTATGTGGAACCCGGACACATGTGAAAATGATATGACGTGATATTGCGCCAACGTGGATTTCATTCTGGGTTTTGATATGAGCAGCTAACAGTTCAATCGGGCCATGTGACTTAATTTTTTATAATTATAATATAAACCTAAATTTAGTTATTCGTTGGCCATACGTCGAAAGCGATTTTAATATGTTTTCAATGCTTTTATAAAATTTGAAATGGGTTGTGTTACAAACACAATGTCTTATTATGAATTCTATTATGCTATGACATCAAGGTTACGTCCAATCAACATCATTCGGATAGTGTTTTAAAGTGTCGTTACAATGTCTGATTAACGACTCCGGACGTGAAAATAGGTGACGTCGTGAAAAATACATCACAAGGGATACATTTTGCCTCATTGGTTGGATAAGAGGCGATGTCCTCTTTGCGTCGAGGACGGTGTGATTGAAAATTACGTGTTCAGGACAACCCGGGGTGGTTGTTTGCCAAGTGGGAATGCAAACTTGTATATGGAACCCGGACACATTTGAGAAATGTCGTGATATTGTACCAACGTGGATTTCATCGTGGGTCTTTTTTATATGCGCACCCAAAATTTCAATTTGGTTATGTGATTTATTTTTAGATAAGTCATACTGCATAAAATTTATTATTTATTATATTTTTTAGCAATTAAGTTCGTGCACTTTTCAAACAATATATCCCTTTAACAATAAATACGTATAAAAGGGTAATCATAAATTTATTGTCCAGTGTTTTTATATACATAATAATGTGAAGTAGTTTATTTAAGGTGAGTTAACCAATATAATTGGATTAAGGATGTCTAATTATGTAAACTTGGCGGAGTTTCAAAAGGTTCCATTAGCTGTATAAACAACTTTCAAAAAGAATTTATGAAATATTTCTGAAGTGCTTACCTCACAGCACCTTCATTTCCTCTCATAACTAGACTTACCACTTTTATATAAAGCGGAATAACGCTTAATTATATATGTGTTAGTTCAATATATACTTGACTATTAGAAATGTTTAAAGAGCATGATAAAACTGAAGAAAAAATGTTTATATTTGGTTAGCATATACAGGGACGTAGTTTTTCTTCGAAAATCTGCAAATGGTTAAGACTAATCCTTCATTAAAAAACTCAAAAAGACTCATTAAAATGCCAAATTGAATTGATAATTTCACTGCGATTAATGAATACAGATTTGCAAAATACTCAGCTCTTTTTATTTCATGGTGGTTTATTGCAAATAAAATAAATAAACATACACATTCATACACGTTTAATACTGCCATATGAAAAATATATCAAGAATTACTTTTTGCAACAAGAAAAAATATTGTCGATTGACGAAAAGTGTAAAAAAATGAATTCGATTTGGATAATTTTTGTGTATCAACTCATATCAAACATTACAGTTTTAGGAGATATGACTGACGACCAAATTATGGTAAGATACGAATTCAGAATCCAGAAAAATAGTTCATTCTACGTTTATTTTCAGATTTGGCTTCGTTCAATGTTTTTTTCTGCCATATCGCTATATTCTACATTGATATCTATGCATGCAAATAAGAACTGCAATTACATGCTTTAGAAAATATCTTTTGTAGTAGCTACTATTTTAACGTATAAATAAAACTTTCGATAAATCTAGATTTATCGAAAGTTTTATTTATACGTTAAAATATTCAATTAGAAGAATCCCAACCAATATCATAGAATGTGTTCTCTTTATACGTCTTCAAAATATAGAAATGCAAGAAAAACTGTAGAATGGCGGATCTGGAATTCGCGGGAATCTATAATTCGCGGACACGTGTTTTTTGTGAATTACTTGAGACTGTGATCGTGGTTTGACTTAAGTATGATAGAAAACTGGTTTCGCAATGTTTTCCTGCATATAAGTTGTTTCTAAATATGAATAATTCTCGAGAAACACGTATCCGCGAATTATAGATTCCCGCGAATTCCAGATACACTGGTCTATCCTGATCACCATTGAAAATAATGTTTAAAGTTTGCCAGCCAGCTGCTAGATACTGGTTAAAATAAGCTCGGGTATGGCTCTACGGGGTGCGATGGACATCCAACAAGCGTTTTTGAGTTTACCATAGAGACATGCATTGGACAACATATGGGTTGTTTGGGAGAAAAAGCTAGAAACGCTTCACGTGTCGCCAGTACTTACTTCTCGTTTTAGCAACAGCTCGCGACGTGCTCTTAGCCAAGTATTTTTTTATTAAACAATGTGCTTTCGATCTAAAGATCAATACTTTCTTTAGGGTGTGTTTCCACGGCGGAAAAGACAGTGTGTTTTTTTCACTGTTTTCTTTATATGACTTTGAAAATAGTTTCCTAAGTCCTATAAAAAAAAACAGTGAAAAAACACCGTCTTT
>LQRL01134450.1:0-17198 GCA_001703475.1 Hydroides elegans | reverse complement strand
TCAGATTTTGATGGGGTGCAGGCTAAACACCGATGCGGGTTATACGTCTGTAATCACAGTAGTATGTACAATCAATGATATAACCAATAAGATAAAATGTTTGTTTACCCACAATCGGATATATCAATTTGATTTTATCAATATAATGGTGTCTAAATTGTTATTCAAATCAAACAGCCGAACCCCTATTATTATGACGTAATAGTTTGTTGTGCAGCACACTATTTGTTTTTGTTTAATCATAGAGGAAAATTAATGCAGGGATATGGATTTCATTAAATCAATAGTATGGTGTGTAAATCTGTGCATCACAATCGGAACGACAGATACAATCGAAAAATATAAGCAGTTATAACTTTGCTTATATAAGCAATATAAGCACGAGCTAGCAGTTTTTAGATACCCCAGAACATTGTTAACAATCATACCAAGTTTTATTAAAATCGGCCCACAACTGTGGGAGGAGTAACGTTTTGAAAAAAAAGTTTACGAACTAAACAAATAAATATATTTATATATGTACATATATATCAATAACGGTCAAGTGGAAGGACAACCCCCGTCTTGCATAGCAAGCCGTGGCTAAAAAGTATGACGGACAGACGGACAGACAGACGGACGGACGGACGGAAACCCCAAACCTAAAGGCCCCAACCTTTTAGGTTGGGGCCTAACAAAACAGTTGTAGTAGAGTTATCGCCTAGACGCTAATCTCCCAAAAATCACAACATTCAATTAACTTTTCTTAATCAATAAACTTCATGAACCATAACTTCATTATACAGTGCACCACGGGACCGAACAAAATAGTTCAAATTAACCGAACTTCAAATTATCCGAAGTTACATGATACCATAACCTACATATCCCCCATTCTGCTGTCCAACATTTCAACCGTCGATTATCCAGCTGTAATATGACACGATTGTAAACAGTACTGTACAGTATAATTACAAATACAACTACATGAATATTAGAAATAAGAATATTATTATATACAGGGTTCATACAATTTTTCCTGAACAAAATTCCATGACTTTTCCATGACATTTTCCATGACAAAAGTCACTATTTCCAGGACCCATTAAAATGTTTTTTTTTTTTGTTCGTAAATTTTGTTTACAACATATATTTACAATAACAACAGTACAAATGTGATTTAATATATATATATATTATTTAGCATATTTTGCCCTTGAGAATCATATGCATTTTCCTCGGCTATTTGATAAATTTACAATATAATATAATATATGAATTATGCATAAGTTCAATCAAAAATATGTTCTCCGAAATTGTATTTAAAACTAATCAGTCAATCTCATTTTTGTGGTGAGCAGTAATAGCAATCAAATATCATCACTAGATAATGACACACAGACGACTGCATTTTGATGGATCAAAAAGGTTCCTTGTTGTTTGCAAAAACATGTTTCTCTCTTTATTTCAACTCCCATTTATGTTTAAGATGACAACACTGAGACCCACCAATTGATCCGGGATTAACACTACACTTGTGAAAGTGTCGCAATCTGAGTTTATTTTAGTCAAAATGGGGTTTTATGTAACTTCAATGAATAGATTAGGAGAACAAAGGTGGTATTGTTGTTCTGATGTGTGTTTTTCTTGTCATCTTTATGCAATTTCAACCCATTTGAGGTACACTTTAATGTCTTGAATTCGACTTCAAATTAACCGAAGTGGGAAATTCAAATTATCCGAAGCAAATTTGGTATAAAATATAGAAGAAACAAGGCTAAAAGCTCCGGCGGAAAGCCCCATAAATAGTATATAATAACTATTTGAATTTATTTTCGCCTCGAAAGTAGTAAACATTTTCAAGAAAAACCAAGAGGTTTTAAGAGGTTTGACTGAATGTTTGAAATGAATCCTTGCTTTGGTATATTACTATTTTTTCCTATAACATATAATCTCATTGAAAAAGAGACATTTTGTTTGTAACATTGTTGAGTTCATATAGAAATGAACTATTTGCATTTTTTATGGTCTGACCCAAATTTTAATTACCATGCGAGTGAGTAAACAAAGCAGAGAAAAACAATTTATATTGTTTTTAATCTAATTTATTTTTCAAAACTCCTACTAAAAATATATCTATACTTAAATCTACGCATCATCAAACCTTGACACATTGTTGCGTCTGTCTATCTACTATTCATCATTCACACTACCTCTGATAATACCTATAAAAGGTCTTATCATCTGGAATATGCATAGCCAGCCAGATATTGAGTCAACTTAAAAGTGTGAGCAGTTTTGGGGTAACTTTTTTTATTTTTAATGGAAATGGCATGAAACATACTTGTTTAAATATGACAAACAAAATCGTGACCAATGGTATTAACATGTTGATTTTATTTGTTGTGTTAAGAAAAGTATATTTCATGCTTTTTTCATTAAAACGAAAAAGTGACCAAAAAACTTATCACAACTTTAAGGTGACTTAATTGGTTTTGAGGTCTATCTACTACTAAACATTGACATAACCTTCATAAAGACAAGCATTAACCCGGTTTTTTTTCTAATGCTCCGATAAATACACATAGAACTTTCAACCTGTGATTAAATCAACTTGTGAGTGCGACCTGTTTAAGGTTCACTTTTTAATTTTGATAAAAATGGCATAAAATAAACTTTTTTTAACATAGCAAATAAAATCATGGCCAATACTAATTGCATGGCTATGATTCTATTGTTGTGTTAGGAAAATATTGGTTATGCGGTACATCTATTACCAACATTTATAAACCCCACTAAGTCAAGTATTCATTTAAGGTGTTTTCTAAAGACTCCGATGAATACATAGCACTCTCAACCAGTGTTTGAGTCACCCTTAAAAGCGAACAGTTTTATGTCACTTTTCATTTTATTAGAAATGACATGAAATACATTTCTCTTACATAGCATCATGGCCATACGGTAGTATTAATATGGTCATGCTTTTATTTGTAGTGTAAATGAAGGATGTGTCATACTTTTATATTAAAAACAAAAAGTGACACCAAAACTGGTCAAACTTTAAGAGTGACTCAATTACTGGCTATCTGGCGTATCTACAAATCAATTCACCATAATTCCCATAGTCATTATTCATTTAAGTAATTTTTCTATCGACTCAGCTGAATATACATGGAACTCACAACCAGTGATTGTGTCACCCTTTAATGCAAACAGTTTTATATCATTTTTCATTTTATTAGAAATATCATGTAATACACTTGTTTTACAGAACAAATAAAATCATGGCCATACTGTGGTATTAATAGTCATGCTTTTATTTGTTGTGTAAATAAAGAATATGTCATGCTATTTCTACTAAAAGAAAAAGGTGACCCAATAACTGGTTGAACATTGGAGTGACTCAATTAATTGTTGTGTAACTTATCTACTTTCTCAATTCACATTAGTTGTCTTCATATATACAAAGGCAATTTATTCAGTGTTTTTTTCATCTCCGTTGAAAACTATCTAATTATCATTAATGAGTTCATTCGAGTGTCATAGTTCGCGACTAAATAACTGAGTGAGAGGTCTATCCACTACCAAACATTTATAAACCTTCACAATATCAAATACTCATTTAAGTTGTTTTTCAACAAACTTCGATGAATATACATTGAACTCACAACCAGTGATTGAGTCATCCTAAAAGTGCGAACAGTTTTTAGGTTACTTTTTATGTTATCAGAAATAACATGAAATACACTTGTTTTACATAACAAATAAAATCAGGGCCATACTGTATTATTCATATAGTCATGCTTTTATTTGTTGTTTAATTAAAGGATATATCTTTCTCTTTCTAGTAAAAAGTAAAGGTGATCCAAAAACTGGTCGACTTAGATTTACCCAATAACTGGTTGTGTGGCTTATCTTATTTCTCTATTCACGTTAGCTGTTTTCATATATACAAATGCATTTTATTCAGTTTTATTTCCTCCGTTTAAAACTATCTATCTGAGTATCATACGAAAGTGTCAGAGTTCGCAGACCGGCTGCAAAATTAACAGATAGAAATATCTGTTACGGTTTGGTTGACCAGTGTCAGTTTGGCCTCAATCGGCAAGTCGTCTCCTGGAAGGGGCACTTCACAGACGTAGTCTTCCTCCTGTCCGTCCCGCAGGATCGTAATCATGGGCTTATCGCCCTCAAACCCACTTCCGATCACTGTTACATTCATCTCCTTTGTTTCCACTGCTGCTTGTGTTTCCTGTATAAACGATAGAAATGGGAGAAAATTGTTAGAGAAAATACTTCAATACTACGCGATGCATTACCTTTCATAAATTAATAAATTTCAGCATTAATAAATCCGCTTCTTAAAAAGCCTATTCAAACTAGATATCAGTGAGACACGATCCGCTGTGTATCAATCTCTTTATTGGCAAATTTGTGAAACTAAATTCATTATCATTTAAGCTCTTTTGTTTGCATATTAACGTGGGGTTCTTATTAAAGATTTTTCACAGAACCCCAATTTCATTTAGATATTTCCCAAGTAGTTTCGACATTTTTGGTCAATTAAATTGAAACTTCGACGTGTTGTACATCTACAATGTATATTCTTTCACTTTGTGAAGTTTCAGAACCCTAGGACAAGTGCTTCATACAAAAGTGCCGCGGACAAAGTGTAATAAAAATATCCAAAAATATCCCAATTTCACCTAATACAGACATGAGAACAGCGTAAGGGTAATAACCGGAAAACCGACACAGATATTGTTCTATACCAAATGTATAATATAACAAACCTAGAATATATTTAGATATCTTTGTCAAACATATAAAAATATAGGGAACAATTCCTTTTTCTCACGATTTCGTAAAAAATATGAAGAAATCTGAATAAAATGTGTATTTGCTCAAGGACGATATATTTCATTTTTATTTCTTACAAATATTTTTATACAACATTTAAGACAATTTTACGGATAGTGAAAATCTGGAACAAGGGACCTTCGTTCATATTTGCCAAATCATTGTACATGTTCTTACCTTCGTCTATGTTTTTCTCAATATTTTAAGCCACTCAACTGCATATGGATATGTAAATCATATGGAAATGATAATTTATTCTTTAAAAATTGTTTGTGTAGACCTCAGAGTTTAAATCAATGTCGATTTATCCAATCAGATTCAGATTGTTATATCTCTTTGGTTAATCGAAGTTCTACTAATGTTTGAACATATATATCTAAAGATGTACTGATTTATTTTCAGATTACAACAAACATAATTGCTTACTTCAAGGTACGACCCGGCCATGGTCTCCAGACCGTGTTCAGTTACACGCACGTCATAGAGGACGAGATCATTGCCCTCCTTTATATCTCCATTGCAGTGGGGCTCCCACAGCGTGCACGTTACGTCTGAGTTGTTGCTCGTCAAAATGATTCGCTTCGCTTTCGCACTTGTTGCTCTCGGGTAAATCTGGTAAAAATTTATGCATATCACAATCATATTTATACGTCTACAGTTGTAGATTTTTACTTAGATTGCACTATGGAAAAACTGAATAAAGAATAAAAAACATTATGTCACCAACTTACATATTTACGTCATATGCCACATACTCGTTCATCTACCTTATAGCAACGTTGATGAACCTTTTACTCATTCAGTGCGATTTCGGATGATATTGAACATTATAATAAGCTACATATTATATTGTTTACATATTGTAAACCATGTCTTTTTGCGATGTCATATGTGCAATAATATAATATGTTCAATAATATTGACAATCAGGGTGGATTAGAAAATGTTACGCTTATAAATCATCTAGGATAAGAAAATAATCAATGTTAAATCAATTATTCAAACATTAATTCATGTTAATATTGATTTATTATGAAATTCGATTTTGGAAGTGCAATCGAAAATTAGTCTGTGTGCAATACATAGAAATCTTGCATAATAGCATTTCCTTATCATTTCTTTAAGCGATGCACCTTGACCATGTAATAAAAACATCTTCATTCGATTATCATGAATAAATCCAATAAAAAAAGTTTAGCAAGTAACTGTTAATTGTGTTTCAAAAAGACATTTGAAGTATATGAAAAGAATGAAATAAATATTAATTTCGCTTTGTTGTAATAAAAAGAAGTATTAATTCATATATAATCTGGGTCATCACAGTAAATCAACAGGGATTACGTAAGTAAAAATAATATATAACGAGTATCTAATGAATTTCTGTGCACCTGCACAGTAAAGAAAATCATTTATTTTGTATTACCTTTTTGATCTTTCCTCTCGTCGATACTCTGCTTGTCTTCTTTTGTCGCGAAGCGACAGTTAGCTCTGCCACCGGCTCAAACATCGCCGCCCGCGCTGCTATTATTTGATCTTGCGACAAATCAGATGGGATGCTCATGATTGTGCAAGATGTGCGTTCGCCAATGATAACAGTACCAGGATTCTGATATCTATAGAAGATCAAAAATAATTAACCTATTAAATAGTCATATAACTTGGAGAAGTAGTTGGATAATGATATTCTTAATGGCTGCGATGTTATTGACAACTTTAAAAAAAATGGAACGCTCTACAATTTCGTTTCAAGTGCAAGTATATGCATTCTTATTCGTATGGTATAATCAGTAGCCTCTGAGACATGTTATAGTGCAAAGAGTCCATTTCAACAACGAATATACTTTTCTAAAACTTCCTAACAAACGTTCGATTCTATGAATGATTAGCATAACTTTTTGTGGACTAATATATACTGAAACGAAACTTACCTGAAATTCTTCACGCGAATGGTTTTCTTGCCAACCACGCCTTCTTGGATTTTTTCCAGTAGGCTCTCATTAAAAATGAGAGCCGCGCAAGAACCACTTGGGTCCGCCAAAGCCACCTTCACGAAGTTGTTGTTATTCTTGGTCTTTATTATTGGTGTACTGTGGCATAACGTGGCTTTGAGCGGCAGGGTGATTGTCCCCTCCGACAAGGACGCTATTGTAACCTTTGAATAAAAAAAAAACGATATAAAGTAAACATTCATGTAAAATTTATATTGTATTAACATGAATTACTAACATAAAATGGCCTGATTTGATAATAAAGAAAAGAATAATGCTTTATGATCACTGAAATACGATTCTAAGTTATTGACTATGTAAACATCTTGTCGCAGATTAGTCCATACATGATCTATTAAAGTATTTCTATACGTTGTTGTGTATGTATTTGACAAATATAAGTTGCTCATAAAGGTAGTCAAGTGTTTGAATACGAAACTATCTTTATCCATCGCATTTATGTTGAAATCACCGATAACTATTACGGGGGTATTAGGCTGTTTCACGTTCATAACGGACAACAGTTTGAACAGCTTATTAATGGAGGATGATGGTGATCTATAGACTGAGAATATATGAATATTGTATGGATTGTGCAAAACAAAGTGACACACTTGGTTTCCTACATTGTCACATTTTGTTTTACAATCACTGATTTTGAGACCGTCTTTAATATATACTGCCATACCATAGGGCGATCTGTTCTCATTTGAAACACAGTCAAATCTATGGAGTACAAAACCTGGAATGTTATAATCATTATCTAGATCGGTGCGTTTTAGTCTTGTCTGTGCCGCTATGAATACGTCAGACGCCAACACATTTTTATCATGTTTAATTTCTCTAAAATATTTATGAAGAGATTGAACGTTGTGAAATATGACTGACGTATAGTATTGCAAGTTTGTCGATGGTGTAAAAGGTAGGCACGTTGTTTCAATGCAATTGCGTAATCGAATCATTTCATCATTTATTCGACTATCAACAAATATATGTTGTTCATCTAGGTTAAGTATATGCAATGAATTCAATGAAGTTGCTCTGCTCAAACCAACGTAATGTAAGGCAGCAATTTTACGGTTCGTGGTCAAATCAATTACGTAGTTGACCAAGGTTTCACCTTGACTGCGATGAATTGATTTTGCTGATGAACTTCTTATTGGAAACTGCCTCCGAAGTATCTTATTAGACATATATTTTTCTACTTGAAACTCAACTGAACTTTCAAATATTGGTGTCCAGGTTTTATTGATACCACATGCATATAAATGTGCATATTTTTGCCTTTGTAGTTTACCTATTACTTCTGAATCAAAATCGAACCACAGAATTGAAGGCCTTGATTGATTTTCTCCACGAACATCAACGTGTTTTAATAAACCAGTAGTGCCATTTGCCAATCCATCTATACATGAAATATTCATTGTCAAGTCATAGCGCAAGCCTTCTGCTAACTCCAAATATAACACCAGACTTCCTGTTTGTCTAGATTCTAAGTTTGAAGCTTTCATTTTCAATAACTTACGGAGATGCTTTGAAGCAGTTCCACATACTGTATCATAAGCCTTTGAAATACATTTTTGTGTCTCTATTCGATCAAATATCTTACTGTTATGCTCATTAATACTTTTATTACTATAAAATAGATGAGGCATATAATTCAGGTTGTTTTCACGAGTTGATAATACTGTTCTTCTTTTAAGAACACGAATGTCGTCTACCGTATGTGATCCTACTCTTAGCCTATTCAAGAGTTTAGCGAAATCGGCATCCTCCTTTTGTCGCATCATTTCGGTCAATTGATACATCTTGAAATATGTTTGCCAAACATTTGTGTCATCTAAAGAATCGACATCTTCAAAGCGATCAATATCAGTGAATACATAGCCATAATGGGTGGGTGGCAGTTGATACAAATCACCAAAACAAATGACTGAAACACCACCAAAAACCTTGTTGCTTGATTTAATATCCCGCAAGCGAAGGTCAATGTAACGGAGCAATGCATTAGAAACCATGCTTATTTCATCTATGATTAAAACTTTCACTCTATTATAGTTTGCTTGATATGTATTTAGAACTGAAGAAGATAATGGTTTATAATTGCGTAGATTTTGAGAAACTGGAATACCAAAAGTACTGTGTATAGTATTTCCTGCAATATTGAAGCTTGCTTTACCAGTGAATGCTACTAATAAGGCTGTTGTCGTGCTTAAATCCTCACCCAATGATTGTTGGGACAATAATCTTATCAATCCTTGATATATTGCCTTTAGCAAATAACTTTTGCCAAACCCTGCTCCACTGGTAACAAAGTTATAAAGTGGATCACTTTTTGTAGTAAACCAGCGCAATATATGATCAAAATAAAGTTTTTGTTCTTTGTTAAGTGAACGAATCAAATCGTGATATTTGTCAGTTGGTATTGCACCTTTAATGTTCAACTCTTTTGAACTTGATGTTGCATACCCTTGTTCAATATTCATATCACTTACATTTGACAGAGCCGTCCCAGGGTCAAAACAAACATATTTCTCCTGGCTTTCGTCATCACTACTATCAGCATCTGACATATTGTCTATTTCGGTATCAATTTCATTAAGTTCTTTTTCGATTTGATTTGACAATTTTTCAATATCATCTACTGAATGATAATTTTTATAATTTTTCGCGATTGTATCACTAACTGAACTATAAGCGATTTCATGAGTACTTCCATACTTCAAATAGTCGTCTAGCTCATTCCGCCATGGGAAAAAGAGAAAGAACTGCTCTCTGTAGTAGTTATCAGGGTCCTTTTCCTTCGAATACTTGATATATCTCAATATCTTTCGCTTACATTCTTTGTATTTGTATTTATCTATAAAATACTCTCGCGGTTTTTCTTCTTGTCGTGTGTCTTTGTCGGTGCTACTGTCAACATCTCCTTCATCCTCTGTATCATCAACTGTTTCTTTTAGAAGCCCATCATCTCCAGTACTTCTGTATGTATATGTGTATGACCGAGTAAGGCATGTTGCAAATTGTGCTAAACACCACGATGACAAACTTTCTGGTCTGCGAGCATACCGTTTTATCATATTATCACTGAAAACATCATCGTCATCATTTTCCATTTTGAGTATAGCTTCACGTGGCTTAAGCAGTCCGGTGCGCTTATCGGAAGGTGAGGAATTCACAAAAATAACCGATGTAGAGATTCTGCGGAATGGTAAATTCAACAAATACGCAATACATTCCTGTACCGGTATTTCTGTTTTATTTGTCCATACGTTGCCCATATTTCGTATCTGACGTTCAATGGGCTGGCCCTCTTCCTTACTACGCTGCAACGCCTTTTCCATAAGGTTACTAATGCCCCTTTGCCCTTTACAAACATACTTTACAATATACTGTACTATTGAATATGGGTCTAAACAATACTGAATATCCATATTGGCCCTCCAAGCACTTAAAAGTATGGGGTTATAATTGTTTACGTATATATCACTTATATTACGCCTTAAGAACACAGTAGGGGCATCTACAGAGTACCTCAAAGTTGTTAAATATTCTTCATATGATAAACATTGTGATTTGATAAAATCATTTGCAGACGTATTTGTATCTATTTCGGTATCGTTTAGGCTTTTTAAGGCGATCTTGACCTTGCGATAATTTGACTTTATCTGACTTAATTGTTCCTTTGTGTATTCTGCATTTTTGATAGGCTGCAAGATAACAGTTTTCGGCATTGGAAACCTTGGAAAATTAAATCTGCATTCCTGGGATGGGCGCTTATAGCATGTTTTTTTAGCACATTTATGAATTTGAACAGCGATGAATTCATGATGTCTTCTGCAAGTGACGTATCGATCGATGAATTTACAAATTTCATCATCACTCTCCTTTCCATAGATAGGACAATTTTTTACATAATATAATCCATGGTCGTGTAGACTACCGCGTTGCTGGGCTTCAAACCTATACATATAATCTATTACAACGCCAATAGGTTTAGCAGGTCCTTCTATGATTTTATGTTGAAACAAACGGCGTCTTCGATGGTAATGTCGTACCGCTGTTACCGGGTCGCATTTGAGTAACTCTGCCCGTTTTCCCCATGGTTGTTTCATCACATCGCTTTTACTCCAGTTCTCATTAAGATTAATACGAGCAAGCGCTGATTGTAAATCCCACCACTGCATATCTGCACTACTAAATGTCATAAAGAAAGAGGGAAACCCTTTTTGACGTATCATCGCAAACATATCTTTCTTAACATGCTCCCAATAAGCCGGTGATGTTTTCAGAGTGCGAAAGATTTTATAACCTTCGTCTAATGCACAAATTTCTTTGATTTGTTCGGGTGTCTTCAGACTACCTGCCATCAAATTCGTGTTTGTTGTCCGTCTTATTGCTATAACTGATTTATCTAAAACATGTTTGACTTGTAGTTTTCTAAATTTGAAAAATATGTTTGCTATGTTTTTCGCGCAACGGCGATCCCGATTTCTCAATTCCCATTTGCATATGGCGGAGTACGAAACATTTGTCGTTCTTTGTGTATTATCAGGTCGGCGTTTCCCTGCATATATTTTTGGAAATGCAAGATACTCAGAGTCAACATCTTTAAAAAAGCCGAGAGGTTTTTCACCTTCTCCTGGTGCACACATTACTAGTTTGTTATGATCATATTCGAAATAGGTTGGTGCAAGCAGTGTATCGTTGTTACCAGTAACACATCGTGGGTTATTGTTCAGCAGGTCCTCAGTATCTTCATCACTGCTCTCGTTACGCAATAAATCATTTCTTTCAGTATTTTCTTCGTTTGATTTAACGGGTGTGTTTTGTCCAATTGTTTCAGCAAATTCTGAACACCAGTTTGTCTTCAGCTCTAAATTTTCTTGGAGCTCACTGTGTTTGACCAAGTATTCGGCCGCTTTCCAAACAACAGCTGGCCTTACATTTTGGTAGATATAGCTATGCTTATAGGACAATTTCCTCTTAAGCTGAACTGGAACGACAAAACTTTCATTTACATTTCTTGGTAGTTTCGTTATCGTTTTTTCAACGTTCGCCTCAACGTTTATCACATTTCCGTGAATTTTATATTGGTTCATAGGTCCTGCACCTCGAATCTGCATAAATGGTAGGCGACTCGCAACTAATCTCTCTTCAAGCTCGGTAAGTGTTTCTAATTCCTTAGGTAACTTCGTGAAAATCATTCCATTACGAGCACAAAGGTTTGGTATTTTGTTTTGATTTATACTATGCAAGCATGTCGTGCAAATATACCTGTTACCATCAAAAGATGCAATATGTACATCTACTTTTGCGAACATTTTTTTATTGAGCTTACTTAGCCTTTCAACATTATGCATACTCTCTTTGAACCACATTTGTTCACATACTGTGCATATATATTCGCAGGAAAACGTCAAAGCGTTATCGAAGTCCTTCAAAACCTTTTCAGGAATGTTACCGAAAACCTTTTTGTTGTCAAATTTCGGGAAACATTTTAATTCATATCCTTGTTTTCTTTGTAGAGTTCTGTATCGCTTTGCGGCTATATGTCTTAAAAAGACGGGATACAACATACACATAATATTTTTATTCAAAGTGTACCCTTTTACCATGTCACATAACTCAAAGAATGTCTTACAACACGAATATTCATATTTGGTCCTCCTATCTTCGTCATAATTTATCCTTCCAAAGACAAACTTACCTGTTTTTGTTTTCATTGCCAAATATGAAGTATTGTTTGTCTCAATCAGTACATATGTCATTTGTAACGCAAGTGATAATTGCGTATCAAGTGGCATCATATTGTTGACTGTATAACCAGACTTTGTTTCTATATGGATATAGCAATCAAATGCCTGTATAACCACATCGACTGGACTTTGATGAAGTTCAAGGTTTGTCAGTGATCTAGACGCACAAGCAATTTTGAGTAAGTCATTTTCATCCCATTCAATAAAATCTTTCTCTGTTGCAAACAAAAAGCTTGCCAGATGAATCATCATTGGTTCATTAATGATATCTTGCTCATAACTGAACTCTATTGTGGGAATAACTGATTTCTTTTTTCTAGGTACGTTGCATTTTGTTTGATCTGTATCTCTTCTCTCTATATCTTCTGGATTATTTCCTTCAGAGTTTAAACTGCTAATGCAACTGACATGAGCATGTCTTTCAACAATATTGTTTGTACACTTCCTTTTAGCTATATGCCCTATTTCTGATTCTTCAATATCTAAGTGAGGATATTGTCTTTTTCGTGCGGAAGGCATCAGCCGAGCCCTTGGCGGTGTGGTTTCTGCCATGACACAATGTACGCAATTGTTTTCACTTTCGCGTAGTATTGCCGCATGTTGCGAAAAAGTTATTGGTGTTATTTCAAACTGCACATTGTCCGCATTCGCAGAACTGAGAAAGGCGAAAAAATGATCAAATGAATTAAATTTTAAAAGAATGCTTTTTCCATCGGCGCAAACATTTCCTTTAGAATTTCTGCTATGAGGATCAAAAATATAATAATTGTTTTTTCTCTGCATGATGCCAATAGCAGTTTGTGACATGATCAATATAGCGCCATGGCAATTTAAGCCAGTTTTCAAAGCAGTTTTGAAGTCAAGACCGGGTGTATTTTCCGGATTCATATGCATCAAACCAAAAATGGATTCATGAAGTGTGATATGGTATTGATGGTCCATCATTTCAATATGATGCGGCAACTCTGTCGGTGAAAGATAAACATGCGCAGCATTGGGTAAAGCAGTCAAGTATAAGGAATCACCATATTGCAGAATTGCATCTATATCAGTGTTTTGCCAATTTTCAGGGTGGTGTATGTCGGTGTATAAAATAGACACAAGGCTATTCGCCACGCATTGCCTACCGCGAGAACTCTCAGAAAAACAAGAAGAACCCTGATGAAATGACCCTTCAATACATCTGACATATTCATGTTTAGGTCCAGGGTTGAGCTCAACATCAAAAGATAGAATTATTAAGACTGCCAATAAAAATAAGGTAACACTGTAAAATCCAAGCTCACAATTAATTTTGTCTTTAGGTTTGACAAAATGTTGAATATCGCTATGGTTATCATCTGAGTTTGTGTGTGTTTTTTTCCGTGTCCGTTTTCGGTGACCTTTCCTAGAGTATGTGCCAATAGCGAATCTATATTGCTCCAAAGAAACTCCCATGTTGACAAACAAGTAACTTTAGTAACACAGGAAATGCATTTAATTCTTTGCCGTTTTTTATTTCATCTATTTTGGTTATTCGAAAATCTTTTGCAATATATTTTGTTTAGTGTAAATTTGAGTTGCTTTTTCCTTTTAAAGTAATTTATAAATTTTTATTTGCATGGCTTAGGTTGCAATGTACACTTTTGACACTTTGATTAAATGAGACCTGGCTTTTACGTGGTAATTATCAGAAAATGACTTGGTTATAAATCTTTATATTAGGAAAAATTCAGGCAATGCAATCGGCTTTGGAAAGCTGTACCATGTATTGAATAATTTGCAAACCAGTGAGTGTTACGCTATTTGTATGACTATATAAAAGTTATGGATATCAAAGCAAGGTTTAGGCGAATTATACGAGAAGTCTATTAGATAAGGCTAAGGCTTGATGATTGGCAAAATGTAGGCAAATAGGCAAGGCATGGCATTGTTTTTTTTTTTGGCAAAAAAGTCAGGCTTATTTCTTTAAGTCGTTAACAGTGGGCATTAGCAACAGCTATAAGGATTTAATTTACCCCTAATCTCCTTGATGAAACCCTGTTTAATATAAAAAAGTACTTGGATTATTAATAGAACTATATAAATATCTCAACAAAGGTATTATTCGTGATTGGCAGAAAGTTGTCGAATAGGCATGCTGTTTGGCTAATAAGTGATGGCATTAGCTATTGAATCTACAAAAACAGATAATAGGCAAAAAATAATATTAGGATAGAGGCAAAGCTGCGAGGCGCATAAGGGTTTGTTATGTGCCCTTATTCTTCTAATCATCGCCTGTAGAACCTGAAACGAGATGAAAATGTAATTAGAATTTAACAGGATTGGGCTGTACCAAAAAATGAATTAGCTTTTATCTAAATATTAACGCTTGGGAGAAGATCAATGTTAACTGAAGCAATGACCAAGTTATGTGACTGTTTACTTGTCAATAACATAATTAATATATATTTCTATAAAATCACGTTATGAAATAATTTGTTCTTGCCAAATATTAACGTCCTTGACCTTTCGCCATCAAATCCAATCCATGACCTAAAATGCAAAAAAAAAAACTTATAAAATTTCACGTCGGGATACAGCCGGGGGAAGGGGATGGGCTAATGCCAAAGGAAGGGGGGGATGTCCAGGGGATGACCGCCGGGTATGAGGGTGTAGGTTGATGGTCATGGGGAGTGAATCATATTTTACAAATTGGTCGTGGATTTTAGTTTGTTTTTCTGTTTTGAATAGCTGATAAGGTGAAATTTGTATAAAACATAGTTAAGTCTCCCAGTTATTTTAAATATACGTAGAACTTTGAATCGCATTACTTAAAAAATATGGCTCTGATTTGGATTCAACTGATAATTCTTAGAAAAGTTAACGAGATTAGACAAAATGATATATCAGGATTCAGCTTTATATCTCATAAACATGTGCGAAGAGTTCCATCCTGATTGATAAAGGAATAAGAGAGTATTGACGTCATGAATAACACGTGGTAACGATAAATGGGGTATTCGGTTTATTAATTATACAGCGTCTCCGTGTATCATTAGCACTTTTTTGACCCAGAGGGGAGTGCACTGTTTCTCTTATATAATTTGGGAAGAGTTAGGTAATTCAAATAATATGATTTTGTCTCCCAGTTAACTAATATATAAGACCAATACCATATAACCAAAAATAAGATTTTGTAATCTTAAAGTTGGACAACATATTTTTTCTAGCTTTGAATAACTCACAAAATTCATTTTTGGTAGAAAATAATAATAGCTGATAAGGTGCAATTTGTATAAAACATAGTTAATTCTCCCAGTTATTTTAATTATAAGAGTAGAACTTTGAATCGCCTTACTAAAAAAAATATGGCTCTGATTTGGATTCAACTGATAATTCTTAGAAAAGTTATGGAGATTAGACAAAATGATACATCAGGATTTACTAAAAATATAAGCATTTTTGCTTATATAAGCACATACCACGTACTTAAATTATGATATCTCATATTAGCACCCACATTTCCTCATCTGAAAATGAACTTTTCGCTACTTTTGAAAGTGCACCGAAATCGATTTTCAACCGATCGCGATGACATCATGACGAGGCACGACTTCAGACCTTGGTTTATATGTGTATTAAATTAAAAATCTCTCGCTCAATTCCCTCACACCAAACTCGCGTGCACAATGTACTTAACATCGGGTGAAAATGTTGAAATCGACAATTTTCAAAGTGTTCCAGAATCGACAATTTTCAACCGATTCAGATGAAACCTTAACGAGGCACGACTTCTGACCTCGGTTTATGCGAGAATAAAATTTGAATGGTCTAGCTTAATTGCTTCATACCAAACTCTCCTTCACAAAGTACTTGGCATCTGTAAAAATGATTAAAATCGACAATTTTTAAAGTGCTCCAGAATCGACAATTTTCAACCGATCGAGATAAAACCTTGACGTGGCACGACTTCAGACCTTGGTTTATGCGTGTATAAAATTTAAAAGCTCTAGCTCAATCGCTTCAGACCAAACTCGCCCGCACAAAGTGTTTGGTATCTGAAAAAAAGTTTAAAATTGACAATTTTTAAAGTGCTCCAGAATCGACAATTTTCAACCGATCGAGATAAAACCTTAACGAGACACAGCTTCAGACTTTGGTTTTTACGTGTACAAAATTTGAAAGCTCTAGCTCAGCTCCTTCATACCAAACTCGCCTGCACAAAGTACCCTATATCAAGTGGGACAGACAGACAGACGGACGGACAGACGGACGGACAGACGGACGGACAAGCTCAACCCTATATCCCCTCGTTTTCACGGGGGATAATAACACGTGGTAGCGATAAATGGGATATTCGGCTTATTAATTATACAGCGTCTCCGTGTATCATTGCCACTATTTTGACTCAGAGGGGAGTGCATTGTTTCTCTTATATAATTTGGAAAGAGTTGGGTTATTCCAAAAATATGATTTTGTCTCCCAGTTAACTGATATATAAGACCAATGCCATATAACCAAAAATAAGATTTTTAATCTTAAAGTCTGACCACATATTTTTTCCAGCTTTGAATAACTCACAAAATTCATTATAAGTAAGACATTTTGTTTGAGGGGCGGGGGTAGGGTAAAAGCGGGGGGGGGGGGGGGG
>LQRL01134431.1:98354-112127 GCA_001703475.1 Hydroides elegans | reverse complement strand
GGGGGGGGGGGGTGCAAAAATGTTACAGTGAGTGTCATATCATGGAATATCATAGGATCCGTGTGACAATTAATGACTTAGTCAGCGCCATATCATTTGCTTTTATCGGCAAAAGGGGGGGGGGAATTAATATCTAGACATTTTCAGGGCAAAGTCTATTTGCGTGTTATATTCGGGGGCCTAAAATATTCGGCAAACTACATGCATTTTCAAACAAAAATATATCCGAAATTGAGATTGCGCATAATATTCGGAATAGGAAGGTTACGACATATTCAGGGGCAAAAGGCAGGGTTTGTATTATATTGCGTATTACATTCGCAAAATAACGGTACGCCCCATTCGCTTACCTCATTGTCGTTTTCATCCGTCTCATAGTATTGCTCGGACACACACTGGCCATTTCCGTTGCAGTCATCAAGACATGTCCTGTTCTCGCAACCCTCGCCCGACCAGTTTTCTTCGCAGACACACTCCAAGGTGCCATTGGCGCCACTTGGCGAACAAGTACCTGTGGAATATTTTGAAATGGATGTAAATGAGGATTCGTTTGCATACATTGTTCATATTCTGACATTCAAATTTTTTGATAGCGCTCTCATACACATAAATTACCACATCGTTCTTCCAGAGATATTTTATTTTAAAATTTGAATATCATTAAATATTAATATATTAACATACAAAAAATCTGAATTTTGATATGGATTTGACATCAAAACCATCAGCCTTATAGTTATTGCATAGTTATAGAATCCATACAAACATACCAGCATGTAACCAACAACGTTTTAAGTTCAAACACTCACCGCGCCCACTGCAGTCCACGCCGTAATCGCCCAGACATCCGGGCAAGATACAATGCGGTCCTCTATTTGGTCCGCGTCCGCAGTCACATGTGCCTTCGCCCGTGACGTCATCTACGTCACACGTGCCTTGATCTCCGCAGAGGACGTTGCACTCGGAGCCCGAGTAGCAGTCGTCGCACTCGCACACCCATTCATCAGAGTCCTGTTAATTTGTAAACAAAAAATGATGATCATGTTATACATGTATATGTACATGTATGTCACTCATTTCATTATATCCATGGAAATAGTTTATTTTCAAATATACATGTATAAACTGTAGCAGTCGTTGCACTCGCACACACTTCGTCCGAGTCCAGTGATTGGTCAAGAGAAAGAAAGCATAAAATCTTAGCAAAAACTCATAAAGTAATCATGCGTCTTTGGTATTATTAGAAATAGCCAATCTAAAAATACAATATGAACAAAACGCGAGGGGTCATTACTTCAATTACTTCTTTAAACAAAATATAGAGAGTTGCCGCTGCGGGGCAATATCAAAAGTGATATTCCCCGGATGATATTGCCCAGGATAATGCTTCAACCATATAAAACGTGTCCATACATGACTCAAAATCCCTTAATCCAAAACCCCTATAAGTACAAATGCACTTACGTCGGTGTTGGGCGGAATCGCCGTGCCATGGAAACAGCGGAACTCGCAGCTGTATCCGATATACGGATACGGACAGTCGACGCACACAGGCGAGGTGCGGGTCGAGTTTTCGAGCAAACCGCACACCGCATCCTCGAGACCGTGACAGTCGGGACCGCTGATCGGGGGACAGTCGTAGATCTCGCAGGCGTCGCCTGGTAAGATATGGATTTAGATGTGAATGAATGATTGAAATATCTTGAGGAGATTGGTCAATCACATGTTAATTGCATATGAAAAGCGTGTCGTAGTATACAAAGGCTAAATATGTTCGAATAAAAACTCATATATAGAGATATGTGTATTGATTTAAAGATTTAAGTTTACATAAGATGTCATCAGCTGAGATATCAGATAGCAGATTAGATGTATATAGTACATGTAAAGGTTTTGGAAGCTTAGGCCTCAATAAAGGTGTTCTTGCTTTTGGTAAATCATGACCCGAAACATAAACTATCAGGGGTAGCCTATACAGAGATAAAACGTATGTGTAATATAAATATCTACTTTCCATAGACTCCAAACACCTACCATAGAATCCAGTTTCGCAATTGCACGTGTGCGTGGCCAAGTTGCACTCGCCCTGAGTGAGACCCATGCAGTTTTGGGGCCAGCCTGGGCACTCGTGGTGCTGACACTGATCACCTTTGTAGCCCTCGTAGAAGAAGCATTCGCACGTGTCGTCGGCCGTGCAGTTACCTAAGAAATATAGATATAAGAACTCATGTATAGACTCTACTGTGATGTTTGAATGGAAGTTTGTGTGATACATTAAAAAGACTAAAAAAAATATTCTTAGATCATTTATTTCAAGACTGGGATAGAAACAAATCGATCAACAAAAACAATAACATAAAAAATATCTGAACCATTCTATGTTCCTGAAAAACACATCGTGTCCACTGCGGGTACAAATCAGTGACGAACTGACTGAGAGGAGCTACCCGGCTAAGCGAGATGTCCAGTCTATAGATTTGTCTGGTGTCAAGGCGATGAAACAACTTACCATGTCCACTGCAGGTGGAATCACAGCTCTCGCCCGTCGTGCAGTTGTTGCTACAAACACACTCTCCGTCCACATTGTCACCATCGACACACGGTATATGACACACGTCACCGATCCAGTCGTTTGTACAGTTGCAGAACGTGGTGCCCAGGTTGTCGGGGTCCTCGATACACGAGCCGTGGTCGGAGCCTGAAACAAGCAAATTGAAAGATTGTCCAAAACATCCATCATTATATAATAAAACATGAACGTTTCTAAATGGATTCTATGACATTGTTTTTTGTATTTTTTTTTGTCGGAAAGCGCCGTAAAAATTACGATTGTTAAAGGCTTGTCAAACATAAATATTTGAAAGACAAAAGTACTTGCAAAAACGTTCAGAATATGCTCAAGGCCTGTTTCTCACTAGTCGATATTCATCCTTTTATTAATTGTCAACATTTACTTACCAGAGCACATAAGGTCATTGTTGCCCAAATCACAGTTGGTTTCCGTGCAGTTATCGCCAGCCCATCCAGGGTCGCAATAGCAGATATTCTCCAGGCACGTGCCTCGATCGTTGCAAATGCCCTGCTCAGTATGTGGACAGGTCTCCGTTTGACAGCGTTCGCCAGTGTACGAGGCGTTCTCGTAAATGTCCTCGCAGTCGCAGTAGAGGGTACCGTTGGTATGCAGCAAACAGTCACCTGAAGTTAAAACGGATAGAGTTGAGGATATAATGTATGAAGCTAGAAATAATGCCTTTCGTGCATGAGATAGCTATTCTGATTTCATATTTTACATACTTATGCATAATGATAGACGCATGGTCAGTTATCAAACTCTAAACTTCTGACTAGCACTGTGGATGAAATTAAATGCGCTTACAACTACTCTAAACTTTTCAATACGGTCATCTGAATAAATCCTTAACCAAAGTGTGTTTCATAAGAGCTAGTTAATGTTTATCTCGGAAACCATTTTTTTCATAACAATGTGTTAATATATCAAATGTTTACCATGGTCATCGCACTCCTTGTCGCAGGCACTTCCGGTGAAACACGTGTCACACTCGCAGTACTCGCGCACGAGCGTGCCGTCGGACAACTCGTGTTCGGGGATCCACGTGCCGTTCTCGCAACGCCGGTCGCAACGCTGGCCGAACCAACCCTGTTTAGAAGCAGATGAAAATAAAGTGTTATGAATGGAGGTTAACTAATTATGAAACAAAAGGACTCGTGCACGAGCGTGCCGTCGGACAACTCGTGCTCGGGGCACCGACCGAACCAACCTTGTTAAAAGAATATATATGGAGTTATGAAGATATCAATTTCGAGGAGTCTTTCCGTTTTTCTTTGGCTAAGTTATGGTTATGATTTATTACATACAAAGCGTCTCTGTGTAAAGTTATAAAGTATACTGAGCGGCTTCTTTGTTATTATAATTGAATTCTTCAGTAGCCTATATATTAATCTCAACGCACTATGTCGAGTGAATTAATATTTTCTCGAGATGTGATCAAATATTTGAGACAATTTGTAGGGAGAGAGAGAGAGATGGAGAGGGAAAGAGGGAAGAGAGAGAGAGAGAGAGAGAGAGGAGAGAGAGAAGAGAGAAAACGAATCTTTGTACGAACCTCGATACACTCGCACTCTGGCGTGACTCGATCGGTGCCATTGCAGAATCCTCGCTCAGCGGAACATCCGGGGCAGTAGGGCGTGTTGCAATCAGCGCCCATCCAACCGGGATGACACGTGCACACTTGGTCGCCGCCGCACACGCCGTGGTATGAACAGCTCACATCTGGAATAAGAAAAGGATTACTAGAATATGATTCAATACGTTGCTGATCCTCATGAAACAAAAGTAAACACAGTAAATCGTGAACAATGTACCTGCCTAGAGATTAATGATAAACAACATTAAAATAATCCACCTAATCGTCCATAATATCACAAGTACAGCAACAATTCATTACATATATGTTGCTTGGCTCTTCCAGATTGCTAGAAAAGTCCTTGATTGGCACGTTACTATGAGCAAACCGACGTTAAAAGTCCCGACTCCAAGCTCTTCCTTTGAAAATATACAATACAATGAAATCAAACCTCCAGAAAAAAACACATACCGACGCCAGGGCATCCCCGCTCGGTGCAGTTCACTCCCCACCATCCAGGGTCGCACTCGCAGCTTCCTCCCAGGCACGAGCCGTGGTTGTTGCACTCGGCGTTGCAGCCCAGGCCAGTGAAACAGGCGTCGCACTCGCAGACCCCAGTGTCGCCGATTTGCGTGCCGTTCAAGCAGATGTCGTTGCAGTCGCGACCCATCCAGCCCTGTAAATAAAAAACTACTATTTAGAAAATTTCTTTAAAATTTTATATATTATAAATGTACGAATGACTTAGCATTCTATATAAGTTGCAGAGCGTGCATCAATCAATGCGTCAAATCGACCTGCTTTGGATGCAAATTAATAAATTTTGTGGACAAAATTATGTATGTAGTAGATTGAATAACTTCTTCAGGACGATTTGTGAATACACTTCTAACTTACAGGTACATGTATATACAATGTATGTATACTTCTTTATTATTGCATATCATTCATTATCATATATAGAAAATTGTATGTTAAATAGATTATGTATTTCAAATCCCACTCACCGCTTCACAATTGATGCATACTGGTACATGCGCCTCACCGAGCACTTCACAATCACCCCGGCCCATACAGTCGGGCGTTCCGGGGCAGTCATACAAATCGCATCCGTCGCCTTGCCAACCGGGATGACACGTGCACGTGTGCACTTCCGCATTGCACTCGCCGTGGCCCGAGCAGTCGATGTCCACGCCGGGGCAGCCGTCGTATTGGCAGAGCTGTGGAGGAGTTTAGTTATCATTTATTAATACAAATGTATAAAATTTTATTAAATATTTTTAACCTTCAAACGTTTCAATGATTAGATATTTCGGGGACAAATCGGGGAATAGGGTTTACGAAGATTAGCCGATGGTAATGTTTTATAAAATTAAACTTAAACTTCTTTCTAACACAAGTTTCACTTTAGCGTACATTCTGTGATCGTTATTGGATATTCAAATTTTTATAGGTCTTTTGAGGGGATAATAACGGTAACTGGTAACATCTAACGACACTATAATAGAAATCACTTGTTTTAAATTTTAACCATACCATTGTTTTCATCAAATGCAGCAATCGAGCCCCCATCTCCTACAATATACATTGATTAGAAACATCATTTCTTCAACTTACATCGCCTCTGTATCCGACATCACACTGACACAGTCCACCTCCGATGATCGATCCATGTCCAGAGCACTCTTCGTTACAATTGGCTCCAGTCCAGCCATCGTTACATGTACAGGGCGTCTCGGCGCTGCGGTCGGTGATCACGCCGTTTACGCACTGCTCGCTGTTAAAAGAGACAACGACGATTGTATAAATAACTATGAAACTAATTTATATTAATTTGCAAAAAAAGATTAAAGCATTGACTAAAGTGAAGTGATGGTTTGATAGCATTAGCAGGCTTAGTTCTTTTATAAATACGGATGAATATCATGCATTTTTTGTGCAAATTGATTATTAAACTACGACTCCTACGGTTTCAACAATATTGATTTAATCATAATATTTTTTTCACTGTTAAATTCTCGAAACCTTGCCTACTGTAACGGTTTGCATGGTCAATCGGCTCATAATGGCCAAAACGCATCAGATCAAAAGCTAATTGACTCTATAACTAATCAATTTAGCCGAAAGACAATATGGTAGACCCTAAAGTATATGAAAAGATTCCCCTTTACCTGCAATCGGCTTCGAAGTAATCCGCCTCGCATTCGCAATGCGGCTCAGCCAATTCAAAGCGGTCGATACAAGTACCATGTCCACTGCAGTCCGGATTTCCAAATATGGAACAGTCACCGGTCTCGCAGCCAATGCCCTCCCAGCCGGGGTGACAGACGCACACGGCCTCTTCCGAGTTGCAAAGACCTATGGGGTTGAGATAAATCAAGGGATGAAATCTATTGTTTTTTCATTATGTAAAACGAACCAAAGTTTGATTTTAAAAAAGTGATTGTATTGTTTTTTTTAACAATAATTGTCTCCCTGCTGTGAATGACATTGAAAATTTCGGAGGTAATCTATCATGAGACATAATATCATACTAATCCATCCTAAACAATACAAACGTTGGTTATTCATCAATTAAAATCATCCCTAACATATATATCTGATCGATCCATAAATATATTGCGGTTTTTATTTGAAAGCTGGTTGAAGAAGCATGAAAAGCATGCAAAGTTGTTTTTTTTATTCACCATCTACGTCACTCTATTCGACGCACCTTTTCCGCTGCAGTCGATTTGGCGGAGACCTGGACATCCAGGGATATCGCACAGATCGCCCTTGAAACCGAGCTCGTAGGTACAGTTGCAGGCACCGTCCACAATAACGCCGTTTTCGGAGCACTCAGAGTTGCAACCAACGCCAGCCCAGCCTGTTAAGCAGGGAGCAAGGATTAATCATATGTGAAAATAGACACCTTCTAGTCTTTTTTCCCCAAGCGCATAAGTGCAAACCTTTTAAAACTTGTTGAACATAATCGGTTATTTTCGGAGTTTACTTCTTAAGTGACACGAGCTGCAAAACGCTACTTACGATTGAAAGTGTATTCGGATATACTCGTTTTATTTCAATCACAATAAAATAGCATTGCCATGGAATTAAGAATTATTCGAGAGCATATATTCGCCGTATAACCCTCAACCTTTTCCACTTTCTTGCTATTCCCGTATTTTTCTTGATTTCCTTCACAATACCCACATACCTGGATCACACGAGCAGTTGCCCGAATCCATTGGCACCTGCAAGCCATTGACACAGGGTTCATCACAAGCGGATCCCATCCAGTTTTCATGACAACTCAAGCATCGCGGTGGATCAAAGGTCGTGTTACAAATACCACGGTCGTTACAGTCGGGTTCGCCATCGCAATCGGGGATGTGGCAGGCGAAGCCGCGCCAGCCTAGAAAGGATAACCAATAATGTTTAATCATGGTTGAAAAAATATTTATTTATCAATTATAATCAATTTAGTTTATCACATAGAGAGTTTTAGCATATATTCTGTTGGTACAGCTTGATTTCATTTCTTTTGCCCTTACAAGTACAACTATTTTCAAACATGAGTTTACAATAATATCTAATTTACTCAATATACTTTGTATTATGTCTTGATGATCGCATTTAGTCATATTAATTTAATCCGTGAAACATAAATTTCGTTTGAAACATCATTCCTGATGATTCGACCAAGATACAGTAAAAATACGAGCTCATAAGGATTATCTGTTCAAAAATCTATATTTCTTGCTCACTGACCTGCATTGCACTCGCATATGTGCCTCTGACTATCACACGTGCCATGTCCCGTGCAATCCTCATCCGACTGCGACGGATCACGTGGACATCCGGGCTGCTCACACCACGTGCCTCTGAACCCTAACCACGGGTTACAATAACACTCCATATCCGCATTACATTCACCCCTTCCGGAGCACTGGATATCACAATTGGGTCCATGCCAGCATGTCGTGTTACACATGCATTCCGTGTTGGTGTCGTTGGCGCGGCCCATGAAGCACACATCGTCGCACGCGGGGCCCCACCAGCCGACTTCGCAGTTTTGGCATTCGGGCGGTTCGTATTGCGTGTCGCATAAGCCGCGGTCGTTGCAGTTGGGGTCGCCGGGACAGTCTTCGAAGTTGCAGTCGTCGTCTGTAGAGAAGTGTAGATAAGAAATGTCAAAAGTACAATAAAATGGTGACAATAATAATTTTGTAATTATTAACATGACTAAATAAGTTTAAGCCGCAGGATTGAGCCCCTAGTATCTCCAATTTACTGAGCAATAGCACATTTGCGCCATAAATTAGGCTAAGTACATGTACATAGGCTATATGTAGTTGTAACAACTAGGAATTGAATTGTTATAAACAAGGACGATAGAATTTTCCTAATCATAGGGCGCTCGACTCTTCCATTTAAAAGGACTTTCAATGAATATGAATAACAAATAAATGCAATCAAACTCACCCTGCCATCCAGGGTCGCAGTAGCACACATGAATAGCAGCATTGCAGATACCATGTCCCGAGCAGTCCGTGACTCCAGGGCATCCAGGGGTCGTGCACTTGTCGCCGCGCCAGTTGGCGTCGCACGTGCACTCGTTGTCGCTGCATGTACCTGGCATGCATGGATAAGTTTATAAATAAGAAAAGTAATTTAATTAAAATAGACAACGTTTGCATGTGTTCGTAAGATAGACTTTAGTAAGATTTTCACCAACCATCTTTAAGGCAATATCTAAGCGGGTAATACGACTAATACATATCATCTAAATCCGTCGCGAAAGCTTCTACATGTATATGATATCGTTATCAATTCTAAAAAAATGTAATGCCTACATAAGGAAGTAATTTATTCACTTCAGTTACATGAAAGGGCTAAACCACAAAAAAACTTACAGCAATATCACCAACTTACCATGGTTATTACATTCAGTCTCGCAATAATCGCCAATCGTGCAATTATCACAGACACACTGCCCGCCAACACATTCACCACGTGCATTGCACTCTCCACTACAGTCGTCGCCATGGAAACACGGATCACAGATGCACGTGCCCACGTTGTTACAGACGCCATTGCCCGAGCACGTGCTTGAGGCGTCGCACTCGTAGTTGCAGTAGTAACCGACCCAGCCCTGGGTGCACGTGCAGCCGCCCCATTGGTTGCATACGCCGTTGCCGTTGCAAGTCTGTGGAATTGAGGGGATGCCAAAATGAAATTGATGAAACGGAAAAAAAAACTATTGATGAATCACTTTGCATGTGTGTAACTTATATGACGGTGCCTTAGGGATTATTATGATTTCGGAAAAATTCATGAATACATGTCATATGTTTCTTTCTTGCAATACAAGAAGGTGCAAAGCTCATATCAACACGCAGGGTGAGCTACATGTAGAACATTGTAGACACTTAAAAGGACCCTTGACTTCTCTTACAAACTGAATATCTTTAATAAACGAGTTTCTTAAATTTCGAATTAACTTTAATCTGCCGCATATCAAACTTACCGTATCAGCGTCGCACTCGTATTGACAGTCATTTCCAGAGAATCCCTCGTCGCACTCGCACGCATGCGTGGTCGCGTTGTAGACGCCGTTTCCGCTGCAAAAGTCGCCGCCCGACTCACACAGAGTACCCGGTTCGGCGGTCTCGCCTGAGGTACCGGCGGCAACATCGCGGTTGTAGATCATGACCTGAGAATTGTCCATCAAATGGTTTGAAAATGATTGTTGCACGTTGATTACAAGAAAAAAAACTTACAAGCAACTTATTTGTACCGTAGAAAGTGTTTCTATTTTGATAATGTAGCTCTAAAAACATAGTCATTCCAATCACTCTAAACTGAACACATATCTAAATCTTAATATAGTTTCAACACCTACGAAATTAAACGAATTTAGCAAGTTTATCGATATATAATATTTGTATTTAAAGAAAGTCAAAGTCTACCTCTGAAAGCTAGGGGTAATGCTTGTTTCTTCCAATAAAGTCTTACCTTGTTACCGTATGTATACGGATACGATCGGATGCGACCACCAGAGCCGGCTCCAGACCGCGCATATTCGCAGCAGTAAGTCGACCAGCAGCACTGTTGACAATTCTGCAGGCAAGGGTTGCCACCTGAGTTTCCTCCAAGGGCCTGTAATGATATAGCGAG
Source organism: Hydroides elegans (assembly GCA_001703475.1). Classification (NCBI taxonomy): domain Eukaryota; kingdom Metazoa; phylum Annelida; class Polychaeta; order Sabellida; family Serpulidae; genus Hydroides; species Hydroides elegans. The sequence goes on along the minus strand of LQRL01134431.1, from coordinate 101,823 downwards.
GATTGAGATAAAGTATTGAAGATACAGAAAGCTTGAAAGCATAAAAGAAAAGACAACTATAAATCTAAGGAAATTGATTGTTATTTGAGGTGTTTAAAAACATAAAATTGTAAGCTTCCTCTTTTCAAAGCGAAATAGAAAGTAGGTGATAGCTGTTCTAAAACAATATCTAAAATGATCAAAACATATTGATTGCTACTTTCAGCTTTATTTCTACTATTATTAACTTCATTGCTTTTGCAAATGCATCATGAAACAACTACTCACACTGGTCTGGCCCCATCCCTCAATATAGTCGCCATCGATCCAGATGGAGCCGCCACTGCCGCCACCAGCTCCGGATCCGCCGCCAGTGGCGTCCATGGTAACCACGCCGTCAAAGATCAAAAGGTTGCCGGCGATGAAAAGTGCAGCTGCACCGCCCACGCCGCCTGATTGCCCGTTGCTGCAGGTGCCGCCGCCGCTACCCACAATCCTTGGCGCGCAGCTGGAAATAGAGGAAATATTGACTTGTCTGAAATTCTTGATGATATGATAGAACACAAACAATATATCCAATTACATGTGCATAATTATATATTAACTAATAACCTACTTGTGTTTGTTAATTGACCAGTTTATCGAAAGTATCCCTGATATCATCGCATATCTGTTGCATAAAATCGCACATTCCTTACTTTGCTCTAATCGGATAATGAAACAAATAATTTATTAATATCATACAAAAGAAAGTCTCTTGCAATTCAAAATATCAAGCTTTTGAGATATAACATACAAATTAATGCATCACAAAAACCAGCACCAATCACTTACATGTCATCATACTCGGGTCCGCCACTGCATGTTGCTATATTCGAACCGTGGTTGTTGTAATTGCCTCCAATGCCGCCTTGACCTCCGTGACCCGCGCCACTTCCGCCTCCGCGACCGGAAGTCGATGTGCAACGCGCACCTGCTCCGTCGCCCGTTTGAGAGGGCCAGCCGTATTGGTCGCCTACATCGGAAAATAATTTGAGTAGTTTAGAGTTTAGAGAGGGGGTGGGTTTTGGTCATTTTTGGTAATGGATGTGATAGAGGCAAAGTGGAGTTGCAAAGTGGGGCAGCCACAATGACCGCCAATGAGAAGATATGTTGGAGGAAATTATTGAATATTTAAGGCTGTTTGGGAGCGGAGAGTGAGAGATAGGGGTCTTGAGATGGTTCGGTGGGTGTTTTTTGGATATATTGACCATTAACTTTGAATCTTTGCTTTTATTTTGCAACTTTACAAATATCTCACATAACAATAAACAACATATTTTGAGGGCTATCCGTAAATCACATTGTTATCTTGGATCCTTACGAACACACACACGAATGTATCTTAGAAACTAAACCAAACCCATACACATACCTGTTACTTGCGCCTGGTCCTGTATATCAATCACCGATCCGAACACACTAACAGTGCCCTTCACCGTCATCGTCGTATCATCCTCCATAATAAATTCAGCAATATGGAACGATATTCCATCACCCAAGTTCCTCGCGTCGCTGTCCTCGATCGATACCGAGGAACCGGAAACCATGTCGAAGCGGTCGAAGGCGAAGTGCGAAGCGGCCGCGTTCTCGGTGTAGCCGGTGTCGTAGACGAGCATGGTGCCACGCAGGGACAGGTCGGTGACGCCTATTTTACAAGAAAGAAAAAGAATTTATATGGTCAATTAACCATAAGATATAGAGGTGCAGGAGTCTATGGCACAATAGGTCATGGTGCCGCTTAAGGAGAGGTCGGTGACGCCTTTTTTGGAAAAAAAAATAAGGGGGCGTAGAGTTTCATTTGGTTGAAAAAACTAATACAATATCTTTTTGAGATGTTGTTCATTATATAACAATTCCAAATTTTATGGATCAATATTTGCTTATTTATACCATTACTGTATAAAGGCTGAATTCAGTCACAAAAAAATATGATAAAAATGACGTCTCAAAATCAAACCACAATCAAGAGGCTAATTATCTTAACTACTTGTCTCATACTGAAATGAAATTATGGCGATACGGCTTAAAAACAATGAAGTAGCACTACATCCGTATCTCATACGAAAAACACACTCACCATTAAAGACGCCCTGTACACTGATCTGCTCATACACAAACAGCAATGGCGACGTCTCTAGGGTGGCGCCATCTACGAGGGTCATGTGCGCGAACAGGTGCGATTGCTCGTCGCCGTCGGCCAATCGCCACGTGTGGCCTGAGTACGTGTAGATGAGACCGGTGCGGTCGCCCTTGATCCATTCCACAGAGATCTCGCCCTGTTGAGATTAAACGAAACAATGTATTTTTGAGAATTGAAAATAATGGAGAAATCTGTTTAGTGTAATATTATTTCATACAGAAACGGCTACAGCTTTGGTTAAAAATGGTATTGATCGGATTATTCGGAGAAAAGAATTCTCGTATTAACTCTTATCTCATGATTAAAAAAATGTTTAACCACATATTGTACTATATAGTAATTTAGAAATGTACTGAGATGCGGTGCTATTGAGTTTTCATTGTTTTTTCCTATTAAAATCTTGAAGAGTCTACTTAATAACTTACGTTTGAATTTGGTTCCATGCGAATACACGCGAAATTATTCAGCACCAGTACATCCAGCGCATACGTGTTGCTATCCTGGTTGAGTTCCGTTGGATAGTCGCACGAGTTCTCGGTGCCTCGGTCCTGGTTGTCTATGCGCAGTTCAAAGTGCTCGTCGTCACCGTTGGTGCTCTTGATCAAGACGGTACCTGATTTGATCAAGAAAGGGAGAATTAGAGATACATTGTAATTTAGGGAGATTCGAAAGAAGATTACTTGTCTTAGTATTTATTTTCTTTATAGGGGGATTATGTATTGTGTCTAGCGAAAAGACAAATTAGTATTCGCCTAAGAGACTCAAGCAGGTGAAATGTTTTTACTCACAGCAAACCATTTGATAGAATTATAAAGATTCATTATACTATTATTGTTTCTGTTATAGCACTTTTTAACAACTTTTTTAGCAAAGACAAACGATCTGCAATTTTTACTCTAAAACCACCTTGAAGCGTAATCTTAAATCGTTATCTTTACTGTGTTAAAGATTGTTTTAATACAACTCAGAACACAGATACCATAAACATTTATCACATACCTGGGTGTCCGTGTCGGGTAAGTCCGCTGGCCGGTTCAGTTCCCTCTCCGCCGAAGGAGTTGACCTCACCGATATAGGCGTAGTTTTCATTGATCAGATAAAGGGCAACACGACCACCGCCGCCGCCACCATTACCTGAAGATTTATAAATGTAAATTCGAATACTTTTATTATATGTGAGAAAGCAGTTATAAGTTAAGATATTGTTTCTTTCTTTAAACATTTAAAACATGTCCATCTCAAATCAGTAAACAATCACAATTTTTTGGTTCATGGTCACATTTTCTAAACTTAAACTTAAAGGAAAGG
>LQRL01134431.1:75594-98141 GCA_001703475.1 Hydroides elegans | reverse complement strand
TCTCCAAAAGAACCGAACCACCGGCACCTCCACCAGATTGCGATGTGGCCGAGCCGTCAGCGCCATTGGAGCTCAGCTCGCCGTCAACGTATATGGACTGAAAAAATAAAGACATGTATCACAAAAAAATCTATACTTTATAATATGTTTTATTCGATAAATGTGTAGTTTAGCGATTTCACACAACTAGCGTTTTAAATATAAATGAGAACCAACGAGTAACTTGAAATGTGAAGTTTCACGTTTGATATTTGAAAATTTGGTGTCATATAAGTGTTTATCCTAAAAGGTACATCGAATCAACAGGAATGTTAAATGACAATCTCTATTATATCCAAAGAGATAATACATTGATTAAAGAATCATAGGGGACTTTATTTATGAATTTGAGGTTAAAGTTCAAACTCACATTGCCAAAGTTGATATCGAGCGCCGCTCCTCCCGCGCCGCCATTGCTACCATATCCGCCACTTCCGGGTGTTGTAGGGTTCAGGAAGTCGCCGTAGGGTTCGCCACCGATGCCCCAGTTGTTGCGTGAGTTGCCACCGAGGCCGCCGTGGCCGCCACCGGCACCTGTATGGTGTCAATGAGTTATGTGTTAATATCACAATGGCTATAAAATGGTTTATAAAGCGTTTATAAAAAGGGGAGTTGCCACCAAGACCGCCGTGGCCATCGCCAGCACCTGTATGGTGTTAATGAAATATGTTTGATTTATAAGGGTGAGCTCAACCGGACCAAACCAACATTCAAGTTAAGTTTCAAACCACTTAAAGCCGGAGTGGCAATACATTATATTTTGTTCATATTACATACTAGTTTAATAATATGATTTCTGAATTTGATTGTAAAAGCAACTATAAAATCTTATTTGAAAAATAAAATGTAGTCACAACAAAATTCCATAATGAATATCCCTATCAATACTATACCCTCTTATCGACTCGAATCACAAAAATACTGAAATTATATTCGAAATAATAAGACAAATATATGAATATCTCACCTTCATGTCCATTTCCGGTTCCGGCTCCATCGCCTTGACCCGACGCGTATCCACCACCTTCACCACTAAACAGCCCACCAAACTCGACCACCAAATCCCTGCCTTCGAACCTGCACGTCTCGGTCAGACACATCAACGTGCCACCGTTCTTGACGTGCAATTCTGGCACGTCGAGGAGGGGCGTGTTCGAGTCCATGTTGGCCGTGAATTCACCGCCGTTGTTGATTATGAGGTAGGGGAAGCGCACGTGGCCTGGGGTTGTGTCGATGTGTGCTTCGTAGTGGAACCATTCGATGTGCTCGGGGATCTCGCCTGTTGGAAAAGGTATAAACAGTATTGAAACGGGTATTCGAATTGGATGAAGAAAAGGAGAATAGGTATTTTGAACTCAGTTCCACTGTTCACATACTATCAATATATAGACGTTATTTGAAGTGTAAACCGATGTTATAATTTAGCATTATTTGGATGCATGTAGAATCTACATGTAAGATTGGCTGATATTAAAACATCTGAAATCAGAGGTTGTCTTAAATTATTGCTTACCTTAAAGTTACATATCATTATGATGGAAAGTCTCACCACTTACAGTGTACACCTACCATGTCAATGAATATGTGCATATCAATGAAAGCAGATATTTAGTAAAAGCATGTTTTGCATACCTGTCTGTGCGTCCTGTCCCATAGTGAAGCTACCTCCTTCATCGATGTAGAGGTATTCGACTCCGGTGATCACACCATAGAGCGTGAAGTCCTCCGCTTGCACGATCACTTCCGTTGGCAGCACAATCTCAGCACCTATTGTCAACGAATTAAGGTTCATATATGCTGTTTTTCATGTATATTGGGTACATTTAATGCATGACTGAGTGAGATAGGTGGTACATTTTTTGACAATTCTTCAACAAGCATTATAAGAAAAAGAAATACACGATTTCTAGCATGAGGTGAAAAGCTCTTAAGTTGCTTTAGTGTTATGTTGAAGCCCTTGAAACGGTCAAATAAAATTTCAATTGAGGAGTTCAATAGCATCTGAAAAGCAACCCTCAGACTTGTTTCACCACCCGATTGCCATAATTTCGTAGTCCAATGTAGTGACATTTACCTGTGTCGATTGTGAATCCACAAGGTGCATCCAGATACGTATGTGTCGACTCGACGAAGTTAACAATGATTTGCTGATGATCCCGTAGGTGGAGGTTACCCTTCTTGTTTCCTGCAAAATTGGATAATCAATTTAATACAGTGTTCGAAATATTTAAGCAAAACAATCAAGGAGTAGGGCCTATATCGATTTTACTTCAACGGAAATTTAACCGAATCCTTTGTATAATTTCAGTTTGCGCTTCAAGAAAAAATGGGGCTATACCAGCAATTTCGTGAATAATCGAACAATTTTAATGATTGCCGGTTCTAAGGATTAGTTGAGTGTTTTAGAAACGGATAAGTTCAAAGATAAGTGAAAAGGTACCTTTGAGTTCGTGAATCTCAACAACCACTTCGTGTACGTCGTCGGGATGGTAGAACCAAACTGTACAGTAGCCTTCGACTTGTACCTGAAATCATTAAATAACAATATTATTTGTGATGTTTAATAAGCTATTTAATAAAAAATGTACGTTATTTGATATTGGAATTTATTTCGACTGTGCTCTAAGTAGATTGTAAGCTCCGTTTTGCTTATGTTCATCTTGACACATGTACCATAATAGTATAACCTTTCTACTTATGCACTACGATTATATTATCTTACTGATTATAAGTCAAAATACAAAACTATAAAGCAAAACACACACCTCGTCGAATTCGTAAAACGTACTATCGGCTTCCATGACCATAGTCGGTTGCTGCGTATTCAACTCCAAGTTATCCATAACCAACATGGTATGCTCCGGCTCCACCAGAGTACTATTCAACCTCGGGTTATACTTCAACTCGCGATACTGTGGTCCACGGTTCGTCTCGTACTTATACACGGTACCAGAGCCACCGGCGTGGTTGGATTCTTGGGCTGAGTTACCAGCGGAACCGCCATTGGTCAGGTAGCGACCGCCGAATTTGTTTCGGAAGGTGAGCTTGATTCCGATTCGGCCACCGCCGCCACCACCGCCGTTGGTCGAGTAGCCATTTCCGCCGGAAGCGTCAAGGTCGCCGTGACCTTGAAATAGATAGACAAGGTTATCAATTGGAAATTAATGTAGGTCTATTTTAACTTGTAGATACAAGCGGCATGTACATGACTATCCATCGTTGATAATATTTACGTGAGGAGTCTTTATACTGAATCGGTATGTTAGAAGGCTTAAATCAGTTCGAATAAGATCGTGTAACCAATAGGTACTGATCCAGGAACTAGATATTAATGAAGATACACATATCATGTATAGAAAGAAGCTAAAATGCATTTTAAATATACTAACCGGACATGTTGAATGCCTCAACGAGAATACTTCCGCCGGAGCCACCACCTCCTGTTCCGGAAGTGACGTCTTGTCCAGCAACGGAAATGATACCATCCACGTGCAGGGAGGTTCCGACCTTGAAAAGCAAAATATATCATCATTTAAACATTTTAGAAGATATGATTCAAGTTCAGAGAGTATACAATGATCCAATATGCTGATCATGTTGAATTCTTCTAGGGATATGATACATATATGTTTCTAAAGGCTTAATGTGAAAAGAAAGAAAAAAGAAACAGGATATAGAACAACTTTAAAATATCAATTTTACATGTAAGTGACCATATATATGCACTGAAGATTAAGCCAAATACATAATATAATAATACTTCATGTTTTCAGGAAAATACCGTAAAATATTTGCCACCAGGGAGACCGTCCGGGAGGGACCTCAGGCTCCGCCTTCGGTCCCTTCCGGGCGGTTTCCCGAGGGGCAAATATTTTACGGTATTTTTCTGAAAACATGATTTATTATTTTTATTTCATGCTTTTTGTGTTTATATTCTTTAATTGAAATGATTAATAAGACCAAGCGCACTGTTCAAAACCAAAAAATATGGATTTTTCTTGACTTAAAGCGTCCAACGACATGCCACCCGGGAGGGTAACGTTAGGAATAAAAATTACGCAATAGATGCGCTTACGTATGAAAATGAGCATTGTGACGTAATTATTGCGTCATCGTAAAAATACGGCAAGTGGAAAGCCCTGTGACGCGTCTTATGTTTTCTTTATAAAAACAACGTCAAGCATGAAATAAATCATCAATCTCACCAGAAGAGTGAGATGTCCGCCACCAGCACCATGGCTACCACCGCTGCCAAGAGACATGGGCGTGAAGAGGGATCCATAGGGCTCGCCTGGGGCAGTGCCGCCTCCATAGCCACCGTAACCACCGTAGCTACCGCCGGCATAGTCTGTGAACAACGGTAAAGTGATGCTTTGTCATAAGGAATTGGTTCGTTTTAAAGTTAAAGAAAACATTCTTAGTTCAATTTTTGATGGTTACATGGTTTAGCGAACTATTCAATCTTATTAAACTCATTGATGGGACTAATTGATGTGCTTAAGCGTTCTCAAACTTTAAAACAACACAGAGTAGTCGGTAAAGACAAGGTTTTGACATTTGCCATCTTTATAAAATTATATTTGTACTTGCGGGTCAAACCTTCGATCCACTATTTGGACCCAGTTTTCGGAATATTTGGACAGGGTTCTTATTATTATGCTATTCAGTATTGTATACTCACTATTGGATCCACCGTCGCCCTGCGTTGCCGCCTCTCCTCGTCCAATTAGATCAATCTCAGCATTGGCCTCCACATCAAAGTAACTCGATATAATCGTACCATGGTTCATCTCCGCTCGTCCGCCATATTTGGCCTCAAACAAAGGTGTATCCAATGTAATATCATCGGTTACTCTGCGCATAGCAAATGTGGCGCCATTGCGCAGGTTGACCGAGGGGAACATGAGGTTTCCGGGTGACGTCACTTCCGCTACCGTACCATTTTGCATCAGTGCCGTTGTGGTGGTACTAGCCACTTCAATGTACGCGGCATCTTCCACGTACAAATGATGTACATTCGTGATTTGTCCTTCTAAGTAGGTATCCACACCGTGGAAGCGCACTTCCGTTGGTAATATAATCTCAGCGCCGTCATCGATCTGGAACGAGCATGGCGCTTCAGTCACATTCGACTGGGACTCCACATACTCAACAAAGATCCTCTGATCCGATTGCAGATGCGCTTTACCCGTTTTATCACCGATGAAGCGATGAATCGTCACCGTGACCAACTCGGCGTCGTCAGGGTGATAGAAGACCAATCGAGCGTAACCGGTCAACTCGAGTTCGTCGTATTCAAACGTGTGTTCTTCGTCTTGCATCACCATGGTTGCCACTTCGACGTCGAAGCCTTCGTTGTCGACGTGCACGTAGCGGTGGTCGACCTAGAAGGGAAAAAGAAAGTCGATAGATTTCTAGTGATTGATTGGGAATTGATTGAGGATTAATTGATCGAGACAGTGTCAAAGTAAGTTTGGATATTCATGTTAAGATATGACGATGCATTCTTGTTCTGAACATTGCCTTTCTCTTTGTATGTCTTATATCTTAATTGTTGCATAAATTTGTCTTTTATTTCATTCGAAATGTAAACGGCACCCACCTGGAAGTAAGTTTCATTGGTTCCCGGCATATACTTCAACTCCCTATAGCTCAGAGGCCTCTGCTGATTGGCCACATACGCCGTGCCCGCAGCGCCACCTCTTGTTAGTTCGTAGCCACTTCCGCCGGCGCCACCGCGATCGACGAACGCGCCGCCGTACCAGTAGCGCTGTTGGCATTCGATTGCGATGCGACCGCCAGCGCCACCGCCGCCTCCGCTGACGCCGTTGCCGCCGCCAACGTTGATTTGGCCGTGGCCTAAGGGGAAAGTAATTAAGGTTAACAAAGTATGAGATCAAAAATGGTGGTGTGTGTTTTGATTAAAAGTTGCGTGGCCATGGCCTACGGAAATGGGATGCTTAAATAGGTTAAGGACGTGTCTAAAGTTTCGAGATGAGCTATAAGATATATGTCTTAGAATTATTGTTATTTTAAGGGTCAAATATTGTGTTAAAATTTCCGTTTTATTAAAACAAACCGTCAAAAAATATCATCCATTAAAAGTTTAAGGCAAGATAGCTTCAAAGTTTTATTATATATAAACTACATGTTTTGCTATTCCATTTCTTTAGGAAAGTAAGAAAAGTTAAACCTACCTGTCATCGTATAGGTCTCAATGAACAAGCTGCCACCGGATCCACCGGCCGAGTGTCCACCAGTTCCGTTTCCTCCCTTCAGACTGAGCAGTCCATTCACATCGATATTGGTTCCCACTTTCCAGTGCAAGATGCCGCCACCGGTGCCGCCAGTGCCGCCGCCATTGCCGCCACCGCTGCCCTTAAGGATCGGCTTTTCGACGTTGTTGTAGGGAAGGATGGTCTCGGCCGTGGACACGGTGATGCCGCCGCCGAAACTGTAAGGGGGAGAATAAATAGAGTTAAAATACCAAATGTGAAAGCATATACATTGTATGTGAATATTTGAATGATTCTAGGGTCAATGAAATTCAAATGCGTATTTCTGTTAGAGGAATATGGAGCGCCGCCTGTATGACCCGAAACCAAAAAAGGCCTATATATCCCGAATATATTTAGATGACGGTGCGAGCGGACACATTTCTGCACAATAGAAGTTTAGGAATCTTAAGCTACTCAGCTGATGCTAGCTTCTACATACATAATATCCAATGTCGGTTTTTAGATTGAGTTAAGTTAAAACACTCACCCGCCATGTGCCGCACCGTAGCCATATCCGCCGCTCGTGATACCTGCGCCCTCGCCCGATTCGGCCGTCTCACCACGTGCGTCCAAGTAGAATGCGCCTCCGCTCTCAACCCACGCGTTGCCCGACGAGATTACCGCGTCGTTCATGTACAGCTCGCCCTCGTATTTCACCTGTTGATGTTCGATAAAACGAAAATATTCTTTAATTTTACTAATTATCTAATTCAGCACATATTATGTAAGACGAGTCATGAGAATAGGACTAACCGGAGACGATAGCTGATAAAATATAACTTGATATGACAGTGCTGAATACCTTAGTTTTCCCTAATCAACTAAAATAAGAAGATTTTAGTGAATGTACTTGGCAGTTATATTTTTTCATCTTTTTGTATCAAATTAACCTTAAAGTTTATAACCTACATGTAGAATAGCCCAAATTAATGGGACCTTGATACCATTCCTTCCATCACTCTCATACATATCCACATACCTTGAGTTCAGCATTGTGCAAGAAGAGCTCGTTCGTGATCTCCTGGAACTCAGCCAAGCCACCTCTCTTCACGTGAAGCGACGACCACGAGAAGTTGCCCTTCGTGGTCACGTGGTCGAATTCGTCGTTGATCAGCAGTCCCGTGTGACCTGTGTGAAGAAAAACGAAAGTTTTATATCATAAAGTATTTGTGTACAACACTATTATACTCTGGCACATGAGATAATTCCAGGTCTGGTTGATTTCTATGCGAAACCTTATCCTTATGATTTTTTTTTAAAGAATATCGATATTCACTTTTAATCCAAAATTTTAAGAAGTTTAAGAATTGCTCAAGTATATATTCAAATCAATTTCTAGTCAAATTCTATGAGTTATAATACGAGACGAAGTTTGCTTGGTTTTCTTCGGAGTGACAAACGATGGTAGATAGTGGGACAAATAAAAATTACTTACCCGATGAATGGAAGTCGACCTCAGCATCAGCCTCAATGTACAGATTTTCAGCTCCAATCATCAAACCACTGAACCGCGTGTACGTGCCATGCAGATGCACTTCTTCAGGGAACACAATGGTACCATCCTCATCAATCAAATAACTGCAGGGTGCTTCGGTTCTGTTCGTCAGCGTTGCATTGACTTCGACAAACAGCGTCTGGTTCTCGTAGATGTGCAGCGTACCCGTGCGATCACCGATGAACTTGTGCACGGTCGCGCGCACGTGCAGACCATCGTGGTGCACGAATCGCAGCAGCGCCGTGTCGGTCAAATCCATTTCGTCGAATTCGTATTCGGGCGAGATGGTTTCCGGGTCCGCTTCGCCTTCGCGGACGAGTTCCGCCAGCACGGCATCGGGGATTTCTTCTTCGATGACCGTGTACGCCGGTGAGTCAGCGCCGTCGTTGTCCGTATGCACATAGCGGTGATCGGCCAGAATTAAGGTGTAGTTGAGATACGGATCGAATTTCTTGAAGCGATACTCGAGTGGCCTGAAGCTCTCCGTCAGGTATGTGGTACCGGAAGCACCAGCTCGCGTCGATTCGTAGCCACTTCCGCCGAGGCCGCCGTAGTTGTCGAATTTACCGCCAAAGAAGAAGCCCATTGTACACTTGATTGAGACACGACCGCCAGCGCCGCCACCGCCTTGGTTAATACCGCGACCGCCGTGGACACTCACAACACCGTGACCCGTGACCGTTGTGGCCTCAACATAGAGGGCACCACCGCTGCCGCCACCGGCGTGACCCGCTGCGGCATCGAGACCCTTGAGTCCAATCGTACCGTCGATTTCCATCAAGTTGGACACGCGCCAATCGAGCAAACCGCCGCCAGCGCCACCTGCATTTCCGGACGCGTCCGAACCACCACCGCTGCCATGGATACGCGGATTGTAGACGGAATCGTACGAGACGCCACCTTGGGTTTCCGGATCCGCCGCGCCACCGTATCCGCCGTGACCGGCACCGGATCCGTAGACGCCACTTATAGCAGCTTGACCGGCACCGGCTCCCTGATCCGATCCGAAACCGGTACCATCCAAATGCAGCACTCCACCGCTCTCGACGATACCCGTCACAGACAGGATCATGGCATCATTGAAGAACAGCTCTCCTTCGTATTTCGTGTTCAGATACTCAACGGTCAGCGTCAGCTCGCCCTCAATATTCTCAAACTCGCAGATCGAATAGCGCTCCACGATGAAGTCAACAAACGTGAAATTGCCCGGTTGCGTCACCATGCTGTAGGCATTGTTCTCCATCATTGCTGTAGTCGCAGTACCCTGGAAGATCACATCGGCTCCTCCTGTTACGAGCATCGTCTGTACACCTGTGATCTGTCCCGCTAGAACCGTTCGGGTTCCGAGCAGATTCGTCTCAGTAGGCAGGAAAATCTCAGCGCCATCATCGATACGATAACTGCATGGTGCCGTGGTCTCGTTGGTTTGAGACTCAACCACTTCAACCCACAGTTTCTGCAGATTGCGCAAATGCAGCAAACCAGTGCGGTCGCCCTCGAATAAGTGGATTGTAACATTGACTGGTCGGCTGTCGTCTTCGTTCGGGTAGTCAACGCGTACGTTGGCATGGCGATGCATGAGGGCCTCGTCGAACTCGTATGAATCGTGACCGGCCTCGTACAACGAGGTGTAGATCCAGGGTTCCGTGTGGTCGGCGTAGGTCGAGGCGTCGAGGTCGTGGTTGTCGATCTCGAGTCTATAGGATGGGAGAATAAGGTGTGAAAATTAAAATATTTCAATAAGATTTCCAAAGAAATATTAATGAGAGATAATATTCATTTACATCTAGTATCATCTATGACTAATAAACGAAAGTTTTTGTATCTAACAAACGATTTATTTATACTGCATAATTACATTTCATATCTTGAGGACACTGCATGAAGTTATTGTAACTAGGGTTCTATGAATCGTTCTGGTAAGGTATCTGATTTTTCGTTATAAACGATATGATTCAATCCCATACTAAATTGAAAAGTTTTACAAATTCGAAATACATCTGTATCTCTCTCACCTTTTATGAGCTGCAGTGCGCACCTCTACGCCATCCACATACTTAATATCAGCATACTGTGGTCCGCGATTGCTCTCCTCAATATAAATCGTTCCAGCGGCGCCACCCAATGTATACGTGGTACCAACGCCACCCTGTGTGTACATGTAGCCGTTCCAGGACTTGGCGCGGTCGATCCAGATGGCGATGCGACCACCGCCGCCACCGCCGCCGTAACTTCCGGCGCCGTTGCCACCTGACGGGAGACACGTGATATTGTAAATAAGAAGAGATTGAATGTAAGGCATTTATTTGTTATGCTTGATAAGGGTTGTTTAGTGAAATGTACGTGTGTTGGCGCTGCTGCCATCTATTCGGGGGTCACCTGGTGGATAATCCCTTTAAATTATAGGATACGAGTTATGCAAGCTGTAGGGCATATATGTATGTAAGTGATGGGGATTCGATGAATGCAGCTTGGGAATATTAAGAACCATAATTGAACTGATTCAAATGTTTTTTAGAGCTTGACTGGCGTTTTTCTATACAACTACTGTACATAATCATCATGTTTTACAAATGAGTTCTGGTGCAATCAATGATGTCAACATTTGAAGAACTATTGGTTTTGTATAATGTGAGTCATTCATACCTTCGCAATGGATGAAACCAAATCCTTCAAAGTCAAGCGTCTCGAGCATGAGGGCGCCACCGCTGCCACCGCCTGCGTTTCCGCTTTGACCATCCTGGCCCTCGAGGCGCAGGATGCCGTCCAGGCGCAGGTTCTCCTGGTTGAACCTATTAAAGAGAGAAACGATAGCAGTTATAATACGTGTACATGTGGTAAATTGCACACGTGGTTGAAGCGTGGTCGGTATATAGTGACTTTTAAAATAAATATTTTACTGAAAGTTGTGTTTGCTGAAGAACCGTTCGTACGTTTATAGTATATATAAAGAGACGTTGTTCTTTTTCTTTTAAAACAATAAAAGTCATTAAGCATCTCATTTTAGCATCGGACAATTTAGCAGAAATTACAGTTTATGATCTGCTATACCCCTGTACGTCTGGCTGTACGGCAAATATCGTTCTGGGTTATACCGTACATGTACATTTATCAAGCAACCAATCATGTTATAATCATGGGGATTCAATCAACATATTAACAAAGCACTTCAAGTAGCTGCTTCCGCTTCTCAAACACGATTTGTGTGTATAAAGTATAAATATTTGAAACAAGTTTTAAAAGAATATCTAAGACAACGTACCATTGCAAGTAGCTGCCTCCGCTTCCTCCGGCTCCGTCTCCATTGCCTCCGCCGCTGCCGCGTTGAGTGGGTTGGTAGAGCGAGTTGTAAGTACGTGTGGTTGCTAGGACATTGTCCGCGTCCACGCCACCGTCGCCACCATGTGATGCACCGTAGCCTGTTAGGGGAAATGAATAGATAGACATGTATAGCGGCTTATGAGAGGGGTGTTTGGAATAGAGTTGGTCGTAAAGATAATGAGAAATGCAACTTGGGCCTTTTTAAAATTTATTTTGATATTATCATAAAGGATAACGTCATATCATACTTGGCATGTAGTGGAGTATTTATAAGCTGTCATCAAATGCTGCCATGTTCAAATGCAGGAGCTCGATGTAAAGATTGCAATATAAGCCCAAATTATTGTTTTTCAAAACCGATTCAAAAACAATTTCAAACCAAAGGAGGGTTTAAAATCTGTTTCAATAAAATCGCCAAACTCCATGTAAATGGGAAAATATTTACTTCTAATCTGCAATCAAATTAACAAAGCATTCAAATTCACCTCTGTTGGAATAGGAGTGACCAGCACCCGGTCCAGCTTCAGCCGAGTGACCACGGTACCTCAGGTTGAGGACGCCTTCGGCTTCGATGATGCCGTCATCCGAGATGATGTGTCCCTCGTTCATCTCCACCAGGCCGCCGTACTTGATGCGGAACAGAGCGACGTTCACGATCAGGGCGTCTGAAGAAAAGGGAAAACAAAGTATGAACTATTTGATATGACTATATGAGAGGAAAGGAGAAAATAGGAATAAGAAAGCATGGGAAAATTAAATATTATCTATCGTTTGTTACCATTATGATCATTTGGCATATCTTATAATGCTTTATTCGTCCACCAACAGGCAAATTGTTATGATAACCAAAATACAGCGTTTTCAGATCCCCATGAAAGACCTGATAGCGAAATATTGTATGACAAAACATATTGATATAAAAAAAACAACACGTGTTAATCTGATTGTCAAAAAGAAATAACTCATACCAGGAATGGCGAGGACATCGAGCAAGCTGTCTCGCTGGATGATCATCTCGGCAAAACTGACGTTTCCGGGCGACGTCTCGTGAAGCAACGTGTCGTTCTCCAGCTGAGCCGTCTGGGTCGTCGGGTAGAACGCAACCTAGATTGTGAAAATATACATGGTTAAAACACTGTTTAATGGATTTTCAATTCATTTTGGGTTCGTCTATCATACACGTTTCTCAGATAAAACAATGATTACATGGGTAAGTTTGACTAAGTATCAAAACTTAGGGTCATATTTTCTCGGATCGACTTACAATGCAGGCAAAACAAATAACATTGTTAAAGAAGTTTTCTAACAATTTGCCATTTTTAACTAAATGTTAAAAACCATTTTTAAGCACATGTAATAACTTAGAGCCTTGTTATCACATACCTCGCCACCAGCAGCCAACGTGAAGTTCTGGATACCAATCAGCTTGCCATGAATGACCGTCCTGGTTCCCAAGAACTCCACAACCGTGGGTGCCACGAGCCACGAACCAGCTTCCGTCAAGTAGCTGATAGGCGCAATGCTGTAGGTGGCAATACCGTCCCGCCATTCCGTGTACAACTCCTGTTGACCTGTGAGATGGAATTGACCCGTTTTGTCGCCGCTGAATTTATGCGCAATCATGACGTCATTAGCGCCGTGCATCTGCAGTACCACGTGGTTTTTGGCTTCCACGTGTTGCATCTCGAAAAATGCCTCATTTTCGCTCATGATGACGGTCGGTAGTTGATCCTGGCGGTTATCGTTGTCCAAATAGAGCAGCTCATTTTCGTTGACTTTCACGACCTCCCATTGCGTGTTATTGGCATAGCGCGCGAAAGCCGGGCCGCGCGGGTTATCGATGATAAACACGGTACCCGCCGCGCCATTTCCGTCGGTCATGTGCTCGCCATCGTAGCCGCCAAACGCCTCGTAGAGACCCGAGTATTCCCGAGTCCAATCGCAGTTGACGCCGATGCGACCGCCCGAGCCGCCAAAGCCGTAGTCGTATCCGTTTCCGCCCTCGGTGCTCAGCAGACCATGGCCCGAGAACATGAGCGTTTCGATGTTGATCGAGCCGCCGGAACCGCCGCCAGAGTTGCTTCCGGTCGCGTTGCCACCTGGGTTTAAAAGGGAAAATGATATTTTAGGCTATTATGGTTTTCGATTATAATTCATTTTATGATAGACACAGTTTATACGGAATAACAGTTGGTCCCCAGTAACGTTGAAAATAATTGACTTGGGGAAGCTTTAAAATAAGTACGTCATTTATTCTAGTAATTGATACCATATGACTCGCTAACTCATAGACTCAAAGCCGTCCAACTCGAAATTGCAGCGAACAAGAAGACAATTAAATTTCATCTTTGATCTACTCGTACGGCATAGCATTATTGCATAATTAAGACAATAAATAACTACGATTAAAATAATCAAAAACACAAAAACCTTACCTCGTGCATCGACGAATCCATCCACATGGAAATAGCGCTCCACCTCGATCCTAATCGTATTTCCGCCGGCGCCTCCGCCATTTCCGCCTCCGCCACTTCCGGGGTGGGTGGGCGTCACGTAAGAGCCATAGGGCGTGCCCTCATAATTGTAGTCGCCATCTGTGGTCGCCTGGCCACCGTAGCCGCCGTGGCAAGCGCCAAGGCCGTAGCCACTGCCGTCAGTCGAGCCGGGGCAGTCACCTATAGCAACAGTTAATATCATATTACTCGGAAGATGTAGGTACATTCTAATATAGATCATGACCTATCCGGAATCGATATTTATTTTAAAAATGCTTTTTTATTTGAGTCCAAGCTCATGTCAAGCAGTTGCCGTTCGTGCTCTTGGGGCAGTCGCATACATTAATATGAGATACATTGTATGATCATTCGGGAATTATAATTTGAAGGGGGAAGAGCTCCTTGTTAAAGTGAGTCATTCAGTGAATCATTTCAAAGACCGATAGGCAATCGAAAACATCATTACTCCTTCCCCTCCCCTTCTTTACCACCCTCCCCTCCGACAAAACCCCTCCCTTATCATGTCTATAACATCCTTCGCTCTATTCGCTTATACTATGTCTACTATTTCTTAATCAGTGGCTGCTTACCGGTTCCAGCGCTGGGTCCGCGTCCCGACACATCCAAATGAGCGCCTCCCTCCAAGTGGAAGTCGTGAACCGTCAGATCGATCGTCTCGGCCTCCATGGTCGAAGCGAAGCGCATCATCAAGTGCGAGATGGTGAGTTCAAGGTCGGTTGCAAAGGTGTAGGTGGAACGGGCTTGGAGGCTCAGGTGAGACCAGGTCATGGTGCCTGGAATTTGAAAGAAATAAGTTATATGAGAACACGAATAGTTTGTATTCTGCTTATAACACAATAAAACTTGTTAGCTCGAGCTGCTGGGGAATCGAGAATTAGTTCGAGTTACCCGCGAATTCGAAATAATGAATATTCATAGTTTAAAGCGGGGAATTTAAAATTACCTCGACTGTTAATTCGAGTTAACCGCGTTAAATCGGAAACTTACTCATTCATCGAGGGTTAGAGCAAAAATAAATTAAAATGGAAATTTGATATTATAACTTGTTTTCATGCAAATCCCCGAAAATGTGTAAGTAAACGGTCAATTATAGTTCATGATTTGGCTTTAACAAAGGCTCTAAACACACACAATTTAAATTTGAATCAATTTATAATTATCCATACCTGCAGGTGACGTCCTGTACTCATTATCGCTAAGCACCGCATTCGTGGCCGTCTCCTCAATGTTCAAATGCGTTCCATCATCCAAGGTCAAATTGAACGGTCCCTTCAAGTGACCTCGCAGGTCAAATGCGGGGTCATTCTGACCGATGATGCGGAAGTCCTGGCATACCCACGCGGTGCCGCCTTCTTGCACGATGAAGTTGGCCGGTGGCGAGGATCTAAGGGAATTGTTGATTGTAATGCATATTAGATGATGTACATGACATTTTTATATGATAGATAGGCCTAATGATTTTGGAAAATATTATCGCTATGTGAAATATTAGTTCATGTTGAAAAAAAATCGATACTAATTTAGACTCAATGATTTCATTAGCACTGTAATTTAATTGAAGAATAAAACCGTTAAAAATACATTTTCATCCCCAAACGTTCCGAATCACTTTCCTATGGATTATAAATTTCATTAACCATTTCAATTAGCCCTCACCTGACACTTTCGAATTCTCGGAACTCGATGTAGAAGTGTTCATCGGTGTCGACCTCAAGGAAGCCAGTGGCGTCTCCGAGTACCTTCTGGATGTTGATGCTATCCAGCGAGATCTCAAGGCGAGCCTAAAATGAGAACATGAAGATTATTTTAACTGAAGGATTATTATGGCTATAGACTCGATAGTCCTTTATCAAAGAGTTGTTACTTATGTTTATATTATATTTAATTTATTATGTAACATGTGCATACGTAATCGACGAATAGTTAAAGATGATGAAAAAGGCAATGTATTTAATATAGTGTTTATAAGCATGCATGTATCTAGATCGCAATAAAGGGAATATATTGCATGTTTCTGATTACCTTAAACAATTAACACAAAATCCAATGCACATACCATGTTCTCGAGCAGGAGTTCATCAAAGTTTACATCGGCGCCATTGGGAATATCCTCGGCCGCTGATTCGCCGTCATTCGTCACGTCAATCACCACGGGCTTGGGCGGGTCCTCGTTGCGTCCGTCCAGGTAGAGTCTAAACAAATAGGAGAAGATTTCAGACTCTAAGATTTATTGTGTGCTTAAGCGAGCATGGTTGTTTAAAATGCTATTGGGAGTAAATATGCTTTCTCAGAGGTTTTTGTTCTATAAAATGTAGGGTGCTGACCGTGATCCAAGATGTTTTGCTATTGAGCATATATGAAATTGATACTTTCACGAGATAGATTTATATCAAATACTGCAATATAGCATCTTTGAGCCAATACACGTTGTCGTTCTAACCCTCAAACAACTTTCCAATTACCATGTATCAACAAATTAAATTAATTCAGCTCCAATTAAAATTTATCAGATTTAATTTTATGTTTATATATATACTAGTAAGTCAAAGATTAATCATACCTTCGGCTCCAGCGCAGACCTTGCTCCAACTGGTCTTCAACATACACGGTTCCTGGTCCACCAACGTCTCCTGTCGTTGTACCACCTTGGCCATAGGCCTGAAAACGTTAATTAAAACATTAAGGCTTGGTTCTATTTGACTTATTTAGCCTTAGGCAATATCAATAACAAAGTATCTTGATTTATAATGAATTCAGTAATTTTTATCAGGTTTTATCGAAATTCGGCTTAGTAATGTACATAAGCGCTGATCAAATGAAATAAAATATAGACATTGCACCTAAAATATAATATCAATCGCTATAAAGGTAAGCATTAACAATTGACAGAAACTAACCGAGAGTGCTCCGCGATATTCATTGGAATCATCAGTATAAAGTGCGATACGTCCTCCGGATCCGCCACCGGCCGCCTCGTAACCGCGACCGCCGACCGCCGACATCACACCGTGACCGCGCATGTCGTCTAAAGGGAATAAATTGACGATTTAAATATATGCATTTCTTAGATCATTATGTGTTATATTATAAATTGTACCGACCTATTATTTGAGCTATGATGCAAAGCTGCATGTTTTGTTTTTGCAAGGAAATGTGTCGAGAAAACGGGGATATATTTCACATTGATGCGAATCGTTATACCGAAAAACGGTACCTATAACCGCATTGAAAACTCATCATTGAATGCAAACATAATATAAAGATTTAAATCATATAGAGGTTCATATACATGTATAAGGAATCCGATTTACCCATTAAACTTCCAAAACTATTCATATATCACTAATGACTCACAAGCTTCCACCAAGATGGAGCCACCCGCGCCACCACCAGCATGATTGGCCGCATCCGCACCATCGGCGTCCAGTCGCCCATCCATAGTGAACACCGATCCTACGGTGATGTGCTGGTAGCTACCGCCCTGGCCGCCCGCGTTGCCGCTATAGGCACCGCCCTGGGCGCCCGTGTCGGTAGGGGTAAAGAGGTTGCCGTAGGCTGCGTTGCTGTCGCCGCCGCTTCCTGTGTTTATTAGATAAGAATGAAAGAGAATCAAAGAGCTGTGTTAACAATCATTTACAACGTATACATGTAATGAAGCAAATAAAGTGAAAAGGTTGCCGTAGGCTGCGTTTCTGTCGCCGCAAATTCCTGTGTTAAGATATTAAGATGGAATGTTATTATATGTTATGTTATTGAGACGATTAATATTTTGGGCGACTTACTCGATGGACACGATGTGGGAGGGAAAGAATGATTTGAAAATTTTCTTGTGTTATATACTGAGACGGCGACATTTTGTGGAGATTGCTTGGTTACAAATCTTAGGGCTATTGTTTGTTCTATTATCGATTACAAAGGTATTTTATTTTCATGATTGTGAATGATCCTCATTTGAGTAAGCAGCGGCTCACTGAATCTCAATCTACGGATTCCATTAATCTCTGTCCCTTCTTTTTCGATCTCTTTCTCGGCCATTCTCTGTTTCTACATGTATCTATGTCTCTCTCTGTCTCTCTCGTTCTCTGTCACAAACTCTATTCACCTCTTCAATTGGCTTATAATCGTATCTGTTCTATTTCTTTACTATGGCTTTACTAAGTAAATATACAGGTTATACACCATTCTACTCACCGCTTCCGCCCATTGACGCATGTCCGCCACCCGATGCTTCAGCCGATGACGTCGTGTCCGTAGCAACACCACTGCAGTCCAGGTAGGAGTTGGGCTCCATGACAAAGTTGGTCGCTTGCACTTGGTGGTGCTGAGCGCGCATACCAGAGTAGAATTTCATGTCCTGGTCGAAAATGGGGAAAATGGTGTTGTTGATTATATAAGTTTATTAATTTATGAAATTCACAATGCTACAATGCATCACACTACATTGTCTCAGAGGTCTATAAGATATCCTTAGAAAACAGGTTACCATTTAAACACAACAAAACACACAGTTGAAAACGTATAGTGATATGAAAATGTAGTTACTACAAGCAAAGAGCTGTTTTAAATGAATGTTCGCTGTCTCCAAATATAAGGGACATTTTGTATAATATTACAAGAAACATTGAACTTAAAAATGTTGCACGATTACATGTTAACAAATCCACGACTTACGAATTCTGACACCGTGAACACAACCCCCATAGGCAATGGGAAGTCGATGGTACACTGGGATCCCAGTTCGAACTCGGCGAATTCAAACTCGCCGGCCACGCCCTGTTCGAAGCCGTCAACGCCGTCGAAACTGGTTGTGGCTTGCTGGCCCACTGTCACCTGTGTTCGTTAAATGATTTAGTTGATATTGACTAAATGTGGGTTTGAACATTTTAATGAAAGTAAATATTTAGCGTACATACCCGTATTTAAGTGAAATATTTGAGATCTGTCATTATGGCATATGAACAAAAACATTAATCGTTTCTCAGGAAATCAAAGTATATTTGTTCTTCAAAATATAGTATTGGCATGTGATTTGTTTTGTAAATCTAACACTACATTACATTTTCCTGCAACGTGAAACAAAAGAGCAATCGAACTATGATATCATGCCTGATAAATTGAAAATGAAAATAGTTACCTGTCGCGAAGGCATGATACGCAGATTCCTCACACCAATGATCTCGCCATTGAAGTGGAACGCCACATCTCCTTCACCCACGATATAAGTAGTAGTCGCCAAATAGGCCTGAGCTCCATCATCCAGGAACAGATTAATAGGACTCTTCATTGTCGTTGATTGGGTGGTACCCCTCTCGAGTTCAATGATGTGGTTCTCCCACGCATGCAATCGCCCGGTACGGTCGCCGAACACATTGGTCACCGACAAATTACGCGGGACACTATCAGTCGGCAGCTGTAGGGAGGCCTTGTTGTACAAATGAAGCTCATGGAAGGCAAAAGTTTCGGCGCCTTCCAATGTATAGTACTGATCCCAATCCTGGTTGTTGTTATCGATTTGTAATACCGTATAAGGGCGAGTGAAGCGGATGTCCTCGATGTATGCCGTTCCGGGGCCGCCGTTGGCGAGGTAAGTGCCCGCTGAGCCGGAACCGCCGTAAGTGACAAAGGAACCGTCGAAGGTGTGTTCAGATTCCACGTGCACGGCGAGGCGGCCGCCGGAGCCACCGAAATAGCCGTTGCCTAGGAAATAGGATTTTTTAAATTTGTAGCAACAAAATAATAATCGTCGGAAAGCATAATAGTATGGAGGTGTAAAAGGGGTATTTATGTTGAATAACTTGTTCGTTTTCAATAGTTTATCAAGATATCATCTTGTACGAATATATGCAGATCTTGCTGTAATCGATCGCCACCAAAAAGTGATCGATTGTTCTCAAACCGTGGCCACATATTCATGTGCTAAACAGTATTTGGTTTATATCCTATACATGTATTTATATGAAATGAAATGCATCATAGTGATCGATTAAAACTCAGAAATTGATTAAATTGGATCATTCCAGGATATAGTCAAAACTTCCTTCTCACCTCCCATGACCTCGAACTCGCCATGTCCATCCAACTCGAGCGCTGTCACATAGGCTGATCCGCCACTTCCGCCGCCACAGTTGCCGTCGCCATGGCCGCCATTCGCCTCGATCTTGCCGTCTAGGAAGAGCTCGTTGGTCACGGTTACCTTGACGATACCCGCACCAGCACCTGATTAAAATAATATGCAAATAGTATTTAATTATCATAATTAGGGCTCCATAATGAAAGAATGGACGTGTTTGAAGTGTTTGTTGATACTGAAACTATAAAACCATGCTTTTTAGTAAATACATCCCTTTGCGGCAAGGGCCACTTTTACTAAACATCTTATTAATATCGATAGTTAAATATATTTTTACGTATAAATGTGTCAGCTCTAGAAGTATTATCAGAATAACTATGATAGACGCATAATGATAAAAAAATACCCTGATTAATAGCAACGAAAACATATTTTAATACATAGGTACAAAGATTCACGTATCTACATGTAATCAAGCTAACTTACCAGCCGTACAACCACTGCCCTGTCCACCCCTTGCTCCCCTCAGAGTGGGCTCAAAGAGGTCGCCATAATAGTTGCCACCTTCCGCCTCCAGCGCGGGACTGGCACCATCCGTGTAGTCGAAGCCGCCACGACTCGCGTAGCCGCCGCCAGTGCCGTAGGTGCGGTCGACGCCCTGGCCATCTACGAATATGGAAAGAGATTTAGTGTGTTGTAATGTGATACAGTATTTGACATTATTACATGGTCAGGGTGCATCCCTTAAAGAAATGATAAGGGAAGAGCTATGATGCAATATTTGTGTGTATTGCACCCGGACTATTTTCCGATTGCACTTCCAAAATCAAATTTTCATAATAAAACAACATAAACATGAATTAATGTTTAAATAATTGATTTCACATAGATTATGTTCTTATCCTTGATGATTTATAAGCGTTACATTTCATAATCCATTCTGATTGTCAATATTTTTAAATATATTATATTATCGCCCACTATGACATGGCAAAAAAAAAACTTTTTTAGCAACGATTTTCTCTTTTATTCCATATAATAAAGGGAATACAATACTCAGTTTAAATATTTTTTGGTGTTTATTGCACTCAGGTGTCAAATTGGATGCACTCAGCCTTCGGCTTCGATGCATCCATTTTGACCCCTTCGTGCAATAAACACCTCACAATATTGAACCTTCATAAAGTATTCCCATAATTTGAGTTGATAAAAGTCATCTTTTTGGTTGCGCCATAATTGGATACAATATATTCTAAACTATTTTCAAAGACACTTGCATTAGTTGTACGCTCACTTCCAAATTCACCACCATAAATTAATAGTTTTGATTTGAGGGTGGCAGATTTGAAAATATGCTCCACCTATATCTATATTTATAAATGTGTGAGCAAAATATGTAAAGCTAATGTACCAGCGTAGTCCAATGTGTCATAGCTTCGGTCGGCGACAGATGTCGTCAATCGCGCTCCCTTTTCGATGGCCACATTTGATGCCACGATTTCGATGGTTTCGGCCGAGAGAACGGCTTCGAAACGCATGTCCAGTGCGCCCACAGTGCCTATAATATACAGATTACATATGTTGTTGTATGATATTGAAAATTAAATTGAACATACATGTATAACCGCAGCTTTGTTTTGAAATATTGTAACTGCAATCCTACACTTAGTCTCCAAAAAACCCGTCCTCTCTTATAAAAAAAAAACATTTTCTATCGGTTACCACTGAACCCTTAAAAACTGTTTATCACTATTTCCAAGTATCATTAAGTACATTAATTCCTATGATTTATTGGTATGTTCAACATAATGGAGCTGATACAGGAAATAGCGACCTTTACTAGCTGTTCCTCTGTGTCCCCACAAGTGCCACACTACCCAATTTTCCTAAAATGCATTTTCATTTCAAAACACTGACCCTTGAGCGGCGCATCGGGTCCTGTCCTTAAGATGGAACCACTCTTGACATCGAGTACAGCCAAGTTGAACTCTCCATTATCGGCCACCGAGCTATAAACAATGCCGTCGCCGCCATTGTAAGTTCCGATTCCAGCAGTGTGGAAGTTGAGGTCGAGGAACAGGGTCTTGCCGCGGGCGACGATCATGTTGTTCACGTCTAAGGAAGAATGAAAAATTGATGAACAATATCGGTTTTACAGGAATTCAACTGGATTATTTTCGTATAATAATGCTCACGATAAGATTAACTATCATTCGAACAATTACATTTGACAATGCACTTCAAATGAAAATAATCAATTATTTATGCATGTGATAGATTTCGTTTGATGCTTCTTTTCATGTTGTTATACTGGTGCTTGTTTTATATCAATTAAGATAACACAAAAACTGGTTATATGAGTTATTCGTCACTTACTATAATTGATAAATATACAAATCTGTTACTTACTGGTGAGTCGTCCATTGAGATCGAGCGCCCTCACTTCGGTCGCATCCCGGCCTTGCACACCATTACCATAGACATACACAATCGACGGCAGCACAATAATCGAATCCTCATCCGTCTTGAAATTCACCGGCGCCACGAACGCACCGGAACCGCCCTCGATATACTCGAGAATAAACGTCTGCTCCGCGTGCGAATGGATCAAACCGGAACCATCGCCGAAGAGCTTGGTAACGAGCATGCGTACGTTCGTTTCTTCCGCAGCGATGTGGACGGCCGCGTTCTTCATTAAGTGCACTTCGTCGAATTCGTAAGCGCCGTTGGAGCGACCTTCGTTGATTGTGGCGTAGCGGTCAATCGGGCCCAGATTGTTGTCCAGTAGGAGACGGCGGTAGATGGCACTGTTGCGCACTTCCTGTTAT
>LQRL01134431.1:60115-75463 GCA_001703475.1 Hydroides elegans | reverse complement strand
ATAATATTAATAATGATAATTAATTTTCGAAAAAAAATTATTACCAAAAATAAGGTGATGTTCTTCACTATTCGAGTTAAAAAAAAAAAAAACTACTACACATAATTGAGCTTTGACTTTTTCATGATATTTGTATAGAATATGCCAAAACAAATCTACAAAATAAATAAAAAACTAGCACATCAACCTCCATGCAATGTCTCCTAGTTATTAACCACAAGAATAATTACACAGTCAATATGAACAAAATAAGCTTATCAATATTTGAAAGAAAAGACCCACATATAAAAGCTCACGTACCTCCAAGTACACGGTACCGCCTCCACCAGCCTGATACAGCGTATCACCGCCTCCTCCCGCGTTCGAGAAGATACCCTCATCGCGGAATTCGTTAATCGTGTCCGTCACTATGGCAATTCGGCCGGCCGCGCCGCCGCCGCTCGTGCCGTTTCCGTATCCGCCGTTCGCTGAGAACTCGCCGATGCCGTCCATGTTGCGAGAGCGGATGTAGATGGAACCACCAGAGCCGCCTATTGTGAAAATTAAAAGAAAATTTATATAAGGTACATATACAAACGATTAAAGATTATATTTTGGAAATTATAAGATCTTCGTATTATGTATGGAGCACGGTGTGACGTGAACTGATGTGTAAGGAGCCTACCGAGCCGCCTAAGAGGGTGAAGGCGAATAAAGGATATTATTAGATTAGGGCTTCATATTGTGTGCATATATTAATGGAACCATATGATTCTATGATTGACATTAATTGTATAAACTCCTTATTGAAAAAAACACGATTTGATTTTCATGGATAATAATAGGTGTGAGAGCCAGAAGAATTAAAAACCTTAAGATTGGGCTACATTTTTTACTATTTCATGAAACCTTACATGCAGATACATATGCACTACAGTATGGAATATAATAAATTAAATATTATTTGAACATACCTCCATATTCGGACCAATCGCCATCCACGGTCATCAAACCATCCATGATGATTTCATTTCCGACTTGGATATAAATCTTTCCACCGCCGCGTCCAGTATGATCCGCCGATCGCGATCCAGCCATAGTCGGCTCATACAACGAATCATAGGCCGCTCCCACGGTCGTTCGCTCGCCGTACACCTCACCGCTCTCACCGCCGTGTGCGGCGCCACCGTAGTGCGTTCCATCGACCGAACTTCCGGCACCGTCGCGAACATCGATCGTTTCCGAATCGCGTCGATGTCCGCCGGCCGCCGAAAACACGGCGCCCTGCTCGATATCGACGTTCGAAGCGGTGATCGTGTAGTAATCGGCCTTGATTTCCGAGTTGAATTTCACGTTGAACTGACCGATGTTCATCAGACCGCCCGCGTCCGGATCGAACTCGCAGAAACTTCCGGGATCAAGCTGGAACAAACCGAAACTGACATCGACGTTGCGACTGGCTTCCGTTTCGTAGAACGGCACGATACGCGCGTCGGCACCAATGCGAATCTTTCGGCCTTGAGCGATAATCAGATTCATAGCGCCACGAAGGATACCATTGAGATCGAGAGCGGTCGGGAAGAGACCCAAAATAGTCGTGGTTTCGGACATGATGAATTCGCCGCCATTGGCCAATTCGAGATTAACTTGTAGTTTGGAGGCGGTGTTGTTACCGGAAGTGATGCGTTCCAAGGTGCCCACTTGCTGGTCGCCCAGTTTGATCAAGCCGGTGCCGTCGCCCCAAACCTACGTGGAATATAAGAATGAGGTTAAACATTAAGTGAGCAACTTTGGTCACTGCAACTTGGATATACAGGTAGCTATAAAAAATATCTAAAGAATATATCGCAGATATTAAGTGTTAAGGCCAAACAATATTAACACATTCAATAATTTCATAAATTGTATTTCATTATGAAACAATTTTTTTCTATTATGTATCCTGTACACGTATGTTGTTATGGAAGGGGTCCAAAGAATATCTTCAAGTTACATGAAATAAGTTTACATTATGAGTGTCTTTGAACTAACTAATGTTCACGAATGTGTATAAATAGTTCATCAACCAACTTAAAAACCAAATAAATAACCACCCTTACCTTGTCCACTCGCAACGTGCGTTCCTCTCCATCTTCAATAATCTGGAACTTGGCATAGTTGGAAATATACAAATTGGTGAATATAATATCCCTCTCTTCTTCATCCAACGTCAAATAGTTATGCTGTTGTCCATTCGCGTTATCAATTGTGAAGGCTACGAACAACGTGTTAGCGACTTCCTGTCCGCTTTCCACGTACACAGAGCCGGGCCCGCCCGTTCCGAACTCGGAGGGACCGACGCCGCCCTGGGCGCTGTAGGTTCCAACGAAATCGTTGTTGACGGCGTAGACACCGATGCGACCGCCGCTACCACCGCCTTAGGTCAACGGAATTAGAGAGATTAGGAGATGTTTATATTGTCTTGTTGATGATACAACTTGTATTAGAAATATACGCGAAAGTTTAAGTTTTCGGACGATTGGACACTGACTGTTCTGAATATCACTAAGGAAAGTTAACAAAATTCCCTTTAGGTGATTCAGTTATGGTTCTCAATATATATCTTGATTGACATATATTTTTTCATATAAAACAGTTTATTAATGTTCTTGTGTGTGTGTTTTTTCATAAAACCAAGTATTTGTACACTATATACATATATATTTACACATCATACAAACAATGCAAATCTACAAATGTATCTCACCTGCTGCGGTACTCTCAGTCATACCACCATCAGCCGTCATCGTTCCTAAACCTTCAAAATTCGTCGCCGTCACATAGATGGAGCCACCGCTGCCACCGCCCGCCGTCTCCGAATCGCCGCCCTTGGCATTCAGGATTCCGTTGAATTCGAAGTTCACCGCTTCGATGCGGATGGTGGCGCCACCGTTGCCCGCGGAGTCACCGCCGCCACCGGATGAACCTGCGATAAATGGAAGCGTTTATATATACATGTAGTAAAGAACGTGCGGTTATACATGTATGCTAAGCCGAGTTGTTACTAAAACTCATTCAACCAGAATATAGTAAGTGCATCGATTATTGCAAAGGTTGTTGGTTTTCGGAATGCTGAGTGCCTTTATGATTCATTTTTGTTTTCGGCAAAGAAAAGCGAAGCTTTTGCCTTTATACAACGGGAACATTTTTTTTGGGTTTAAGACAACGCGTTTTTGAAAACAGAAATAATACTATGGGCTCACAAATTCAAAATGGCGGACCATGGAGAGATTTCTGGGGTACTACAGTACCCTAACGATTTTAATCACGTCGCAATTTTCACGAAAGTATTTTATTTCGTTTTCAAATATAATTAAACGGTTTTCAACAAACAAGTATATAAGCAACAATACTGGAAAGTGCCAAATAAAGGAGTAAACGATTCTTTTGTAATAAAGAACGCAGTTTGCTTGGTAACAACGCTTGACGCAATATTTAGCAGCGCAAAAATATTATTACGTCATAAACTAAGCAAGTGCCAGGAAGGGTGTGACGTGTTAAATAGCATGGAAAGTAAAAAGGACAGTGTAACACAATTAAGTGTTCATAAAGCAGAGCAAAGCGAAATTTTGATTTTAATAGCATATAATGTTTGATATAAAAATCATATTAATGATATCCTAATTCTATTTCGACATTTGATTTCTATCCAATGTAAAAACAATGTTATGATAGTGTAGAAACACTTAATACTTACAGCTTTTACATGGCAAGTTTCGACTTTAGATATACAGTTATTGGCTTGTTATTGTATATAAAGGAATTCATAAAGGTTTTCAAAGGCTATTAAAATCTTTGCCTGTATGCGATAGTAATTTCTAGTATATATTGTAATTGAGCAACACAAATCACGGAAATTGAAAAGTATTATATTATATATCATCCGGATGCTTTAATGTTTATGATCATACATGTAATAACTGTTCATATACATGCAATACTGATCGATATCAACATATAAATACACGTTTATACATGTAGGTGTTTAATGGTTTAATGTGTCATTTATGTTTTCAAACAAACACAAGACAATTAAATGAGGATAACATAAGATCAGTTTCTCCCTTCCATACCATGTGTAGTGGGCGCATAAATGGATCCATACGCGGTCGAGGCATCGTCGATCGTCAGCCCGTCGGCCACACCGCCCGCAGCCGAGTGGGCGCCTCCGTTCGAGCCACTTCCGGTTCCCGCCCAAGAGCTGTCCGTGGTGTAGCGGCCCTGCACGCTCAATTCGGCGCCGCGCTCCATGATCAGGTTGGCTGGATAAGGAAGATAACAATTAATATACATGTACATGTTTTTTTTATGAATTTTATAAAGAAACGGGTCTGGAAAATGAGGCTAAAATTATATTATTGATAGGGTCTTGTCATGTATACCCAAAAGGTTTATGGAGGATGATCATGGTAATAATGGTAGCTTTAACCGTACGTTTGTATCGCTTTCATCAAGAATCCCAATTATACAAAATCCACAAAGTCGTCGTATCGACTGATACATGATAGCATGTAATGGTTAAGGTGTAGGCTTACTTTATATTTTACATATAATTTTCATTGCTATTCGCCAACATTTTCTCAAACATAGTTTAAATACATGTATAGGCCTTCTTATCTATATTTGTAGCTACACCTACTTGCGAAAATCGTGATATAGTCGGCCTGGGACTGCACAAAGCGCTTCATGGTCATTGTGCCCACACTGATAGAGAGGTATTCCTCGGGCAGGAAGTAAGCGCCCTCCTTCATCACGATCGAACTCAAACGGGCCGTGCCTGGGTCACTCTCAGAGCCGTAGGAACCCTGTCAATCAAAAAGGATATAAACAGTTAGCATTCGTTTAAACATGTCTAAAAATAGGCTTAAGTATTGAATAACTTTACCCGAATGATGTTTTATTTTAGTTTTTCTTAAGCGATGAAAAAGCTTCCATTTCTTTAGGTTTATCGTTTTCTATAAGAGTAGATGGCTTTAGGAAGTGTTTACTTTTGTTAGTGAGTAGCTTCATGTGTAAACTTAGCTCCTCGATAAACACTCCTCGAACTACATATCCTAAGTAAAGGCTATCATAACGACTAAACCATTAAAATAAAAAGAGCATTGTGAAAAGTCGGAGGAAATTACCGTTTAAAAGACAGTACAAAACAATCATAAATCATCCACATACCTGCGCAAAGACACACGTCCTGCTCGTCGTCAACATCGATATCACGCCTCCATTCTCCGCCGTCAAATGTCTAAACGTCACTCTACCCCCAACAAGCAACGTCGTTCCATCTACAGTCATGGTCTCAGGCACATGCAGTATGGCATCAACGCCAATCTCAATATTGAACTGCGTCACAGTGGATGTGACCGCGGTTGCTACGTATTCGGCTTTCAAAATTTGGTCGTCTTCTAGTTTGAGCCAGGCGGTCTTGTCGCCACCCACTTGGCCGATTTCAAAGACGGTTGCGGAGCCGTTGAAGAGCGAGTGGCTGCGGCCTGTGAAAGTAAAGGATAAGAAACATGAACTTTGTTTGCTCGATTTTTTTTCAACAACTAGATAAATGAAGATATGGATTTGGAATGCAGGTAGAAGATCTCTCGACATTAGCTTCTGGTATCATTCAAAGCATCCTCTTTGGAATACATTATTCTGTTAATGATTTATAGAAGTGAAACTAGATTTTATATGCATTTGTGGAGGTATTAAGTGTCAGAAAAAATGCTGCTATATAATAGATGTACATGTAGTCTAAAGCATGCATAGAAAATACGATTATCACATTTTTTCTCATAATAATTAGTCATTGTTTTTTAAATCATTGTGTGAAGCTCACCTTCGAGTGACACGACATCATAAACGAAGTCATCCTCCTCAATACCCGACATCATGGTACTCGACTGTTCCTGTAGACTGTCCTCAGTATCTCCGAGTACCCACAGTACTTTTGGAGCGGACTCCTCTTGTTCGTAGATGTCGTGGCGTATATAGACGGTACCCGGTGCGCCCTTGATCGAGTTTGTGGGGTTGTCGTTGTTGGCGCCGTATGCGATGATGTCGCCGTTGAACGCATAGCTGTAAAGGAGGGAAAGCGGATTTTAAAAAATCATTCTTAGCAAGTATACATGTATACTATTAATCTGTGTGTAAAGGTGTAAATACATGTTTTAAAAATAGACATTTCAAGATATATGATTACAAATGCTATTAATATTCGTGATCATCGGATCTAAGTTCGCATCATTAAAACATAAACATAATAAACTGAAAATTTTACAACTGAAGACGAATGCAAGGCTTACTCAATAAATCAAAATTTAAAATCAACACCAAACACCAAGGCATATTCTAAGTGAAGACGAATACACGGCACATTAACTCTGTTCAAACACGTAACGGTGAAAAACACTTACGCCTGTTCCAACTCGAGCCTGATTCGGCCGCCGGCGCCACCGCCAGCATTTCCGGTTCCTGCGCCGCCATTGGCTGACAGGGTGCCGTGACCCGCCAGGTGGTTGGCTTCGATGAACACGCCACCGCCTGAACCGCCACCGGACTCAGCGCCTTGTTAAGGAAAGGAGGAATAAACACGTCAGTTTGTCAAAAAAAATCATTTATGAAAATGATACAATAAAAATTGCCTATTCGATATCACGACCATAAGGAGGTTAATCAAATCAACAATAGAGGATTGAATCTATTTGATGTAGCGGTATTTACGAGTGTGAATTTTGATCATATTTACTTGGATTACCAATACAATACATGTATATATATTTCCATTCATTGCGATATCCCCTCACGAGGTTTTTAAATTATCAAATGTGGAAATAAACACCTAACCACAGAACAACACTCTCTACTGCCCGAAAGGTAAAACTCTCTATCTGTCTCTCGCTCAAACCCTTTCTTTACGATGCACGTTATCTTACCTTGACCAGCCTGTCCGTCCACTTTGATGTGTCCCTCCAATGTGAGTGTTTCGTACACCTTGAGGTACAAATACGCTCCTCCGGCACCGCCATCAGAACCGCCGCCACCGCTGCCCATGTCCACGGGCTCGCGGGTCAGGCCGTACCAAGAGCCGGCGATCCTGGAGGGAGAAGGGGAAAATACAGTTCAATAAGTTTGTAACACATATGAGATTTAACTGCTCCAGACATCGCTTAACGAGCGATCTGTCTACGGGCTTTGTGGGTCCGGCCGTACCAAGATCCGGCGATTCTATGGGAAATCGAGGACATAATGGGTTGCCTTTATCTTGCTATGTAATATTTAACATTGAGCTGAAGCCTGCAATATATTTATTGACGATAAATAACAGTTATGGATTTAAATATAGGAAGCCATGTATTGAACACTATCCCCCAAGCTAGTTTAATCAATTTAAAAAAAAAGAAAGAAACCGTTCCTATGCACTGGAACAGACCATTTAAGTGTATGGCATGCGAATTTGAGAGCCAATTTTCCTACTCTCTTATACACTGTAGATGTTTAAAATCGCAACACATAACGTCATTTCCACTTACGTATGCTCCGTGCTATATTCTCCGCCATCTCCACCAAATCCAGCACCACTCGGCGGCACCCCTTGACTCACTCCATCCTGCCCGGCACCCGGCCCCTGCATAGCGGCATGGCCACCTCCCGTTAAATCAAACACCGCGCCCTCATTAATCTGAGCGTTTGTTGTGACAATGTTAACAGAGCCTTCGCCGCGCAAAGTGGCTGCGTATTGCAGTTCGAGGTTAAGGATGAGGAGTTGCTCTTCGGAGCCTTCGAAGGAGCACGTGGCGTGGTCCTTGACGGTGAAGCGCACGAACGTGTAGGCGCCTGGGGGAAAAAGGTAAGGTATATAGATTATGAGTTTTAATATGAACGATGAATTATAAGGTTACGAATGTGTAGGCGCCTGTGGGGAAAAAAGGGGAAAATTATATGGATTTTGGGTTGTAAAGTGAATGGTAATTAACAAGATAAACTGTTCGATTTTTAAAATAATTATTGTTGTTAATCTTTTCGATGACATTAATCGGTTCACACTCTTGTAAAGTATGATTATCTTAATTCATTATCTGTATAACTGATAATTTTTGTATTTTATTGCATATATTTTAGTCGCTCAAGTTCTATATCTTTTACAAATAATAACATTTAATGTTTCTGTTTCTATTCAGGTTTATTGCAGTCAAAACATCAGATTCAACTCCATTTCTCGCGTTTTATCCATTTACCTGGATCAGACAATTCAGTCAGTGATCCATCGCTCTCAATCTGAGCCGTTCGCGTCCTGGGCGAAAATCCTGCCGTCTGATATGGAGCAATGTTGATCTCCGTCACTCCCGCCAGGATACCTAAAATAATACAAAGCAAATGATGCAGCAATACGCACTTTAAATAAATAGAAAAATAAGCAAATTGTTAGAAGTACACAATGTAGAGTATAATCTTAAAAACGTGTGTGCTTAAACAGTACAAACTGAACATATTCTGATTTACAGGTAAAGGTGCCATAAAAAAATGATAACCACAGCTCTATGAATGTAATAAATAAGCAATAATTTATATGCAATAACTTGTTTGATAATATCCAAAGAGCATCAACTCACCATCAATACCAAACACCAAAAGTATATCTTATAATTATCTGACAAATAAACTCTTACTAAGGCCAATTTCACAGCCCAAGTTTAGACTAGGTTTCAATGATATAACGAACGGGAACCTGGTCTAAACTAAGGCTGTGAAATTTACCCCAAGTTATATTTAGGCTCCACCAAAAAAAACACTCACCATCGAACTGGTTATTGCTTCCTGTCAACGTGACAATCCTGGGCATCCTGAGTTGTCCATCCGTGGACACCTGGAAACTGCACGAAATGGTCGATTCATCATCTCCGTCATTGGCAACAAAGATATTGGTGTCGGGAATCTCGATGTTGGCGGTTGCACTGTCGCAGTCAAGGCGAGAGGTTGAGACGGTCACGTCGGTGCCGTATAGCAGGAGGGTGCTGCCAACGCCAACGTAGAATCGCGTGAATTCCTGGGAGAATACAATGAACAGAAAAATGAATATGGCATTATAAAATGGGATTTTTATGAAAGTGTATTTGATATGAGAGCAATAACCATGTCGATTTCGCATCAGAAGAGGGTACTGTCTACACCAACCTAAAATTGCGTGGAAATTATAGAAAAAAGGGCAAAAAATAAATATTAGATATATCGTAATCTAAATCAACA
Source organism: Hydroides elegans (assembly GCA_001703475.1). Taxonomy (NCBI): domain Eukaryota; kingdom Metazoa; phylum Annelida; class Polychaeta; order Sabellida; family Serpulidae; genus Hydroides; species Hydroides elegans. Next base: position 66,214 of record LQRL01134431.1, on the reverse strand, counting down.
GAACTATATTATTCGATCCCAGAAGATAACGGTAGGATTTTTTTCTGGGCGGTGAATGGTGAACACGGGGTAACATGATTGAGATTGCAAATATTTACGCCTAGTTTCAAACAAAATATGATATTTTCCAGGTAAGACGAATTATTAATGAACATTTTGAACAGCAAATATAAGCCCTCACTATACCTCGTCAGCGGCATCTCCCTCAGCAAAGTAGGTGACCGTGCTGCTGATGCACTCCTCGGGCATGTCCTGGTTGTCCGTGTAGAACAGGGTCACCGGAATGCCAGAGATGTATGTGGTTTCCTTCACTGTGCCGCCACCTATAGGTTGAATAAATATCGCTTTATGAACGATTGCGTTTCATATAAATGGCAAACAGAGAGCATTTGAAAGCGCTTTCACTAGATTGTATTCATAGTTTAGTTTATACTGATGTTTACTTCCCTTCTCAATCTTTGATACTCTATTTAATGAATTATGTCTTTTAATGATTATGCAAAAGGCAAATATTTATGACGTTAAATATAAAGAAATAAGTATTTTTCTCATATAAGAAATTATTGTTGTCGAACCATTTTATCATATTTTTCTATATTAACACAAAGTATTTGAACGTTAATCATACAACTATTTTGCTTTTGCAGGTCGCGGATATACATAAATATTAAAAAATGTTCCTTACCTCCGCAGTATCCGGCCTCGCTCACTCCTCCGCTGACCTCGTAGTCGCCATTGTAACTGTACGACTCGGCCACATCGAGCACGATTCGGCCACCACCGCCAGCGCCACCGTCGACTGCTGAGCCTCCCTTGACCTGGTAGGAGAAAATCAGGACAGGTTAAATAACGAGTAAGATTTAAAATTGAGTTTGGTAATTGGACATGCCTGTTGAAAGCGATGCTTTAATAACAGGTGTTTATACGATAGGTAGTTCAATGTGGTTACTCTGTAAGTTGACGCTGGTAATAGAACACAAGTTGAAAGTATAAACTATTTTTACACGAAGTTGCCCTAAGTACAATGTATGTGACATCATTAGTCTATGATATATTGAATGTGTGTAACCTAAACGATTTGAGCGTTCTGAATCAAATGTTCATAGCTCTTTTTTTCTGGATAACTCAAGCTCTCAAGTCGTGACCTTAGACCTTGTTACAAAGATGACATATTGAAAATAGTATGTGTTAACACGTTCCCAGGTTAAAAACTCCATATAATAGTTTTAAAACCGCTTACCTGTAGTTTGCCAGTACCCATGAGCATAGGCGCCACAATGTTAATGGCGCCACCGGCTCCTCCGCCTCCTGTGGCGCCACCTGAAGCACCGTTGGCCTCTACAACGCCATCTAGCGTCAGCAGATCCGTCACTTCAATGTGCAGCTTGCCTGTTTATGGGACAGGCAAAATTGAGAGTATTTCAATTGATTTAACAAAGGTTTTCATTTCCTGTGAATTGTCACGATGTCTGGCCTAAAACTTTAATCGATGCAATATGATTTGATCCTATCGTATAAATAAGATATTCCAATATTAGCCCATCTTATATTGACACAAAACAAAACATGAACTTATGTTTGTACCTTTAGTACAAATGCACTTAACCATGCAAGGTACACATGCACTTACCACCACCAGCCCCTCCTGTATTTGAGGCGCCGTCTCCGCCACCGGAACCAAACAGGTTGGCGCTATGGAGTGAGCCCGAGAAGTTGGCAACCGTGTCATATCCACCGGCGCCACCGTAGCTACCGCCACCACCGACAGCTGTGTAGAAAAGGTAGTATGCGCATAAAAATACATGTGTATATGAAAGTATGTTACAGAGGTATGTTTATAGGTATCAGTTACCTTGTTTTAAATTATTCTGCAAAAAGGCTATCGTTTTATGTACAAGCAAACAAAAAGATTTTTTTTGGTTCAAAGTCGATTCATATACTTCGAATACCAATAGGCAAAGTGAATTCACAATATAGTTTGATACATAGGGCCTACATACAAAAACGCACGCAATATAAAAATAATATTAGACCAAAAAAGTTTTTCTCAATAAAAACAAAAAAACAGCAATCTAAAACATAATCAATTTTCTGGTGTGTCGTAACATGTACTCACATCCGGATGATCCTGGTGCGTCTCCTTCGGTGTGGTTGTAGCCTTGTCCACTCACACTGACTGAACCATTGTAAGAGACACTGACTTCCGGGGCAGTGAAAGCGAGGTTCACGCCAAAGACCTTGCCACCATAGTGGACCTGGCATTCACAATGTACATAATGTCTACAATGCTAGTTCAAAATGGTGCATAAAATGAAAAAAAATAAAAAGAAAGATGTTGAATCATCTTAATTTAATTTATTGGATTACAAAACATTAAGGCTTAGAGTGTTTTTTTTAAATAAATTTGGATGCTGAAACAATACATATTATATACATGTGCATGAATTAATCGACATTTACCGAATCTACATGCAAAACGTGCCGTGAAGAAAGGAATCTCGCTCGTTTATCTGATCGGGCAATCGCTAAAACCACTTTGAATCAAAAATAAATAGCAGTTGACAAAGGCGAAGCTTCAAAGCAATACACTCCCAAACCACCCTTCTTGACATTCGATTATTCAAATGTTTACCTTAACTTCGGAAATAGCATCAATCGTGAACACCTCCGTCGTCTCCATGCCCACACTCAGTTCACCGCTATTGATCACATTCAATGTGGTGAACTTGATGGTGCCTGGATCACTGACGATGCCAGAGGATTCGGTGAAAGCCGTCTCGGTGAAGGTCACCTGACCAAGCTCGCCGACGGACAGTTCACGCACGTTCTCCATTTTGCCTGGGAATAAAAGGAGACAATGGTAAATGGGCTGAGGGATAAAATAAGTGCAAATGATACTTATTTATGATGAAATTATGCGATTTTGGAAAAAATAACGATTGACGGCTTTGCTGGGGCATAAAATGCCAAATAAGATTTGTTCACTAACCAAATGTAGTGTTTTATTTATTCCGTCAAACCAGCTAATTGTTTTACATTCTACCATGCATGCACGCCAATCACTTAACACTAAAGCTGCAAGTGGATAAACTTAAATTTTACATTGGAATTCATCATAATTCATTCTCACCTGCAATAAACAGGTTGGGAACGCTGCGGTCTGAGTCATCAACTGGGTCCATCAGCATCAACTTGGGCGAAAATGCAACCACGGCAGTTTCAACCACATGGACCTTAAGCGGCAAGGCATAAGGTGACGAAATACCGACCGATGTCGCCAGCTGCAGGGTCTGTCCAGCCGTCACCTTGAGGAGACCAGTGAAATCGCCAATGACGCTTCGCAACTCGAAGTCTGTCTGTGTGTCGCTGAGCATCTTAACAATGGCGTTGCGCGTGATTTCCATCTTGACCTGGCTGTTGTCGAGTCCGTCGGTCACACCGGTATAACCGGCCGAGATGGAACCTTCATTGTCGGCACGGATCTGGTACTGCGTGTTACCGACAACGCTGTATTCGCGGTATTCGGTACCGGAAGCTCCGTTTGTTGTCGCATCACTTCCGTCGCCACCCTTGATCTCGATCGCGCCGATGAATTCATAGGACGGAGAAGTGACCGCAACGCGACCGCCGCCTCCGCCACCGATTGAACCGCCAGCGCCGCCGGCCGCTTTGATATCACCGTGACCCGCGAAGCGATCAGCGGAAACAACGATACTTCCGCCGCTAGCACCGCCGACCGATGTTCCGTCATCGCCGTTCGCCGCGAGCTCACCGTACAGGAAGAAGTCATTCGCAACGTTGATCGTCAGCTTTCCGCCGCCGCGATTCGAACCACATCCGCTTCCGTGATCCGCCGGGGCCGTCACTGAGCCGAACGGTTCCACTGAACTTTGGCCTCCTTGTCCGCCATAGGTAGCGCCACTTGTCGCATCACCAGCGCCATCACCGCCCGTCAAACCGCCGCCACTGACACTGACCGAAGCCAGATCGTAAATCGTCAGCGTATCGCAGTTGATCGTGAACTCCTTCAAGTCCGACTGACTCTCAAGCCGCGATTCGTACAACATGACCATGTTATTGGCGGTCATGTCGATCACGTCCTGGGCGAAATAGAGGATGCTTTCGGGTCCCAGAGACAGGCTTTGTACGTTGAATCCAGCGCCGCCTGTGCCTACGGTTGAGCCGTCGGCTATTGTCATGGTGACGGCCTGCCGAAGTTGGATTTCTTCGGCCACGAAGGCACCGGTGTCAGCGATTGTCACCTCGCCTATGGAATATTTAAAATACAAATATTGATATATGATATATATTTACCTTCGAATTTAAGCATATCAACATCACTATGAACCATGCATATATCCAACATGAAAATTTGATGTATTCGTTTATGTAGGTAAACATAAAGCATAACAAATATGAACCAAAAAAAACTTTTCAACTGGAAAAAAAGTAATAGTCAGTGATAACTTCATACAATATGAAGAAGTAAATTGAAAAGATTGACTACTTTCTGTATATAATTAGCGCAAAAACTGAAGAGCAAATTTCTTCAACCTACCGTTAGCCTCAATGGTCACTTTCGCCGCGTTCATTGTACCATAAACATTCAGCGTGGTTGTGTCTTCCGATGACGTCACTTTGAAGTTCGTGACGGAAGTGGTATCCAGGGTCGCGCCGGCCTCGATTTCAACCGTGCACTGAGTGCCCAGGACGTTGTCGTCAAGACCGCTCACGGTGAGTGTGTTCTCTTTCACAAACAGTTGGCCTACAGAAAAAGAAAGCGAAAATAGACGCTTTATATGTAGACTCTAAATCAAGCATACACCATGCATAAACCATGTACACGTATATAATTGTTGAACCGTGTGCATATTTTCTATCAATAACGGAAAAATCGAACGCTTAAGAAAGCGCATAAATCACAACATTTACTCATTCAATACTGTCTGCATTGCCTCGCTCAAGAGTTGACCTCAAGATCAGATCATTTATACAATATCAAACACAAAATTACCTGAACCATCTCCGCCCAGATTCGACACAGTGATCGTATCATGCGAATGTACAATGACGTCATCGGTCAACAGCAGTCGATCCACAGGGGACGGGTAGGTCACTGAGGATGTGATGTAGTACGGGATAGTTCCGGATCCAGACAGGTAGATAGAACCACGTGTCACACCATCGACGCGGTCCTCAACGAATTGGGTTCCTTTGCAAACGAAAAAAAAGGTAAGTGTTTGTTACCTAACTAGCATTTCTAGTGGTGATAATTACAATGGAATATGGTCAAAAGTAGTTTTTTATTCAGCAAATTAATTTCCACGCAGTATAAGTTTCCCGGTTTTAAATGCAATGTCCTAGTACCGTAAATCTATAGAATAATCGGTCGCATAACCACAGAGAACGCAAGAAAACAGCTGCAAATGCCTGTTTAAATAAATCTAAAAGTAATTTAGAAGTCAAATCTCACCTGATCCAGCGGAAGTAGTTCCACCCGCCACCGAAATAGTTCCATCAAACACAAACTCCTCTGTCAGGTCCTTGATTGCAATTCGTCCGCCGGCGCCACCGCTGGATCCGCCTTCACACTTGATGTCTCCGGATCCGAGCACCGACGGAGAGAGAATAAGGACTGTGCCGCCACTTCCGGTGCCGTGACCGCTCACATCCAGGGTGCCGTCTAAGAGGGAAAACAAGAGGCGGATAAATATAGTTGATTAAGGGGAATATGAACAAACATTTCTTTTTCAAAACTCATAAAATGGACATGACTTGGTCAAATGTAAACTTGTATTGAATATTCTGAATAAGTTTTGGTGAATGTCCATGGCTGCAAAGCACGACCAAATAAGTTTCTTAAGCACAATGTTTTTTGTGACCATGGCTTATTAATAACTTAAAATTAGAAGAAAAAGCAATTTAGAAACAAGAAGGCTAGTGTCTTTGATAAAATCAAAATATTAAAGAATTACAGTGTACTTGTATCAATTCCCGTTAATACCAATCCTTCGCTTATGCTCATAAGTTACATTGTATACATACCAATTTGCACGAGCTCCGACGCCACCACCTTGATGTAACCGCCTCCACGATTGG
>LQRL01134431.1:26973-37044 GCA_001703475.1 Hydroides elegans | reverse complement strand
AGACACCGCCCTCACCGCCGTGACTGGCGCCTGTGCCATATCCGGTCGAACCGTCAACAAAACCAGCGCCGGGACCGACTAAAAGAGAGGGATATATGGATGAAAGAGCTGTATAGACCTTAATGCAAAGATGTCCTCGTCAAAGACACCGCCCTCACCGCCGTGACTGGCGCCTGTACCGTAGCCTGTGGTGCTGTCGATGAAACCGGCACCGGGGCCAACTGAGACGGGAAATATATAGACTTTGTTGAACTTCTTTTACATTTTTGGATTACGAGAACATTATTTTCCATAATACTGTGTACTTCAATCATATACATAATAGATACATGACACAGATATACGTATGATTTTGGTGAGAACCTTTATTGTTTCTCGGTTGCTAAGTTTATATGGTTAAGCCAACATATTTAGATTCATGAGTTACGAAGAATTTAAGTACCAAGATGTTAGCCTTCGTTGCTTTTTGGCAACAAAGCTCAATGAATTCGAATCATCCATGGTTTCGTAGCCATAGTCTTAGCCTTCTTCCTGTCTACATTGAACATTGATAGGTTGTAAGTACATAAAATCCGTGTTCCGTAGAATATTTTGCAGACGAACTCACTCACCCATAGCCTCGTATCCATAGCCGTCGGCCTCAATGACGCCCAAGACGTCAACTGTGATGGTGTCGGCGAAGACTTCGAGGTACGTTGTCGAGAGCAAACCGCCAGGGTACACCTATACATCAGGACAAAATAGGGAATATATTTTGAGGGATGAATGAAACTAAAGGGCACACAGCTTGGGCGTACAACTGAGGCATTGGATGATTTTATTCATTTTAAAGTTAACCTCTCATATCATATTTTTTTCGTCAAAGTTATTTAAACCACAAAGTCCTTTTTATTTATATATTTTTTTTATCCTTATTTTTTCTTAATGTACCCTGCGCTCAGTTATTAATTACGCTTTGAATCATTAGCCTTCTTTCAATAAAGATTTTTTAAAAATCCTTACATCCCTTCCAATAATTGACCCCCTCCCTCGTTTCGATTACGGATTTCAGCTATTGACCCCCTTCTCAAATACTGATCCACCCCTTACATGGAGGTCTGTTCCATTGAGCGTCCTCGGTCGCATCGCATTCCTCGCGATCATAGTGCCGCGGGTTCGAATGTTGATCGAGTTGAAGTTGACCGTTTCGATTGGCTGGCCGTACAAGTCAATCATCTCGTTGATGATGAGCGAGCCGTAGTCCTGGATTGTCATGTCTTGCACGTTGGCCAATACACCTGTAGAATAGATTAAATAAAACAATAAATATTCATAACTTCTAGTTATCTGGGGATGAGTTTTACAACTTTGCTGAAGGCATTTTATGACAATAGGCACTGCTATATTACAATGGAAATATCAAATACTCATTTTATTCTTAAATTTGAATCTGGTTCTCCATACATGTATATCAAGTCATATATGGTTTTAGACTTTTCGATTAGCTATATGCAATATCAAACACAGCCCGATCTTCCTAAGAATTCCTATGTAGTGATCCATTTTATTTTATTTTTTCAAACAAAAAGAAAATACACAACTCACCTTCCACATAGACGGTCACTCCAACGACCTTGAGTTCACCATGCATCGTGGAGAGACCTCCCCGATAGACAGCCAGATCGATGGGCAGACGACCGTTGATGGTGTATAACGTCTGGTTGTATCCCACATGCAGACGACCGTTCTTGTCGCCGTTGATCGAGAGGATGCGGATATCGATGTTGTTCCTGATTTTTATTTAAAAGAGGACAGAACGATTAAAGATAGTTTATCAAACAAAGAATCATTGGACTGAAATTATTTTACGGCTGTTAATGAATAATGATAGATCTGATCAAAGCCATATTTATCGGGTTTGCGATCTTTACAAACTGACAAAATGTTTGATCCTGTATCGCGGTCCGTATGTTAAAAACAGCAAGGAAGTATTTGTGAAACACGAGCAGGCCCCAACCGCCCCCAAACTCGAAGGGGTATGGTTTTTTTGTAGATATATAATATATTTTCTATGAAAACCGCTATTTTTGGCTAATTTGACAACTTCCGGTCGGATGTTTTTGACCAAAATGGTCAAAAGGCACATCTACGGACCAAGATCTTACATTTGAGTCTATAACCAAGTCTCTATGACCTTCCATTCAAAGGTTCTAGCCCGTACAAGAAAGCGATGACAAACAGACGGACAGACGGACCGACGGACAGACGGACAGACGGACGGACACCCCATCCCTATAGGCCCCCAACTTTTGGGTTGGGGCCTAATTAACGGAACATTCGATGGCTAAACCCCTTATTATACAATAAAGATATCAAAAACAACATGACGCAACTTTCAGGCCCCTAACCGCGCCATCCCAACTATCATCTCCCTCAAGATACAAATAAACATAGTGTAAAAACCACAAAGCCTAAGTTATGCGAGATGTATGGTATGTATTTCCTAACTCACGTGTACTCATTGTCATCCACCAACATCAACTGCCCAGCGCCATAGATCTCGAGGTTATCGAGTACAAACTCGACACTCGCGTCCTCGCCCTCGATCGTGCCGTCAGCGACACTCGAGTAGGGGTGTGGGATGACCCAGGCACGCGCACTGCCGTAGCGAGTGTCGGCGTACGAGTCGGTCATGTTGCGGCCCACGTCACTGGGTTCGCGGAGCCTGAGAGAAAAGGAATGTATTTTTGAAAGGGTTTTATATTAATATCCCTCTAAAGCATAGTATAAAGCGATAGCGATTCCCCATTCCCGACAGATATATATTTTTCCTCTTTATATCCTTTTGAGAGGTTCTGACGTTAAACGGAATTTGATGTTTAAGTTGATAATCTAAATTGCCGTTTACACACTGTAGATCACTATTCGCAAAAATCTATCACCTTCAACCCTTCTTGATGTCGAACATTTGATATTTTTTTTGTAATAAGGCCGTATTATTAAGGTATATGAATATGTATACATAATTTGAAAATGTTGAACAATTGAAACCCTCTCCTACCTGTTATCGATATAGAGCGTCCTGTTAGTGAACACGCCCGTGTGGTTGCTATCGTGCGTCACCACAAACACAGTGCCGTCCAACAATTGGTCGGCCCCAGTTTCCGGAAGCAGGTGCAGGTAGGTGGTGCCTGGGCCGCCGGGCTCTGCGTCTGAGCCGCCCTCGCCACCAGCGCCAATGAACTGACCTGAAATTTGAGTAACAAAAGTGTAAAGACAACCTATCTAGCGTAAGAGGGCAAAGGGAAATAAGGCGAAGGCTTAATAATCAACCGCCTTTACTAATAGCGCATATCGAATGGTCTGATATTTGGATTTGTGATGGAAAATTAATGACAACATACGTTTGAACATCAAACAACCTGATTATGATTGACTATTACGGTAGCCGATTGTGAATTTCTCTTACCAAACACAAATAGTGTGTCGCTTCAAATAATAGTTTTTGATGTAGTACATATATATATATTATTTTCAAATAAATACAAGACTGTCCAAGGACAGTGTGCCACATCTTGCTTATAGTTCAAAAGAGATGTCAAAGACACTTAAGGGGCAGTAGTTCAAATGGGTTATATTTCGTCTACAATGGTCAAAGAAAACTCGAAGATTAAACTTTCTAAGTGAATGAATATTTTGGCAATCAACATACGAGTAAATATTGAATGCTCTAATATGCGGATTAATATATATATATATATTTATTAATTTATCGATATATAGAAATGGCAAGCTAAACACTAAAGGCTACAGGGTGTTCAATAATATACCGGCCCTTACTGGGTACTCAAAAGAATGTTACATGGCACTCATTTTACATGACAGGTACTCCAGAGGGAAAGTCCTTTAAGAACCCTCAATTTATTAAACAAAGCAAAGGAAATTGTATATTGCGCAAACCGCGATTTAAATCTGTTTATGATTAGCACCTATTGAACTTCAATAGTTTAAGCTATCTTGAAGAGAATTATTTTTCATATATTAACCGACGGGTATATTTTGCTTCTTTGCTTCTATAACATCGTGGTGATTTGCCGCATTTGTAAATCATAATTACAAATAGTATGATTAAACATTTATGTTAGAGCCAAAAATATGATACCTATCTAATAATCGAAGTATAATGGTGTGTAAAATTGGTTTCAAGATACCCAGAGCAACTTCCATTGTTACGTCATAATCACATGATCGCAGCATAAGTAAACACAAATACAATCTGTAATGTTTAAATGGTGAGATATAAGCACGTAAATCTTTGCTTATATAAGCATAATAAGCCTAAAATACCACAACTAAAATGCCTTAGCTCCCTAGGAATATTTTAAACCAAGTTTCATTAAAATCGGTCCACAACTTCCAGAGGAGTAGCATTTTCAAAAAAAGTTTACGAACTAAACAAATAAATTTATATATATATATATGCATCACGAAATCAATAACGGCAAAGTGGTGGCACAACCCCCGTCTTGCAAAGCAAGCCGTGGCTAAAAAACAACCTATTAAAACATGATTATGCAATTCCTCTGTCTTATCACGATTGCAATCCGTTCTCATACCATTATTTATAAAAATATCAAGATCTTGATACATACCGACAAAGTGGTTGTACTGATAATAGATAGCCGTCCTGCCCGCTGAGCCACCACCGCCATGTGCCGAGTCAGTGGTTGCTACGGCAATACCACCGCCGCCGTAACCATGACCACCCGATACATCAAAGGTACCGTCGCCGTCCAGGGTACTCGTTTCCAGCCAGATACCTAAAGTGGGTTGAGTCAGTACTCTTATAGGCATGGTTCAAATGCAGGTGTGAGTTTAAAGTGATTGTAAAATTGTGTACAACCATCGGTTGCAAAGCAGAACTATCATTGCACAATTCACTATTCGGACACTATACTATGGTATGCTTATAAGGTCAATTCACTTCAAAATAGCACCATGCTGTATATAGACGTCGATGTTCCTCAGTCAAAGTAGTCTTTTCTACAGAGATAATCGCGCTAAATGCATACAATATACTCTTTTTATGTAAAAAAACTTCCCCAAATTTACAATAGGTATCCATTAATATGTCCAATATTTCTACTCACTTCCGCCGGAACCACCGCCCGATTCCGGACTGCGCCAGTCTCCACCACGTGCTGTGACAAAGCCATCAACGGTGGTCGAGTTGGCCTTGATCTTCAGGCGACCAGCGCCTAGAAATAGAAACAAGAGAGGTTAAACACTTTTATTCAGCAAATATCATAAGTTATAAGTGCTTCATATTTGATACAATCTTTTATATAAAAAGTGTTTCAGTGAACTTCGTGGCTATTGATAATTATTCATGAGTGTTTCAGAATATTGTACCTTATAATCTGACAGGCCATTTGCCTCGTGTTTTATGTTGCAAATGGATATATAAAATCTTGGCTTATCGAGACCACAGAGACGAGAACAGACGGTTGACTAAAACAGCTTTGATTTTATCATATACATGTATAGACATGAACCAGCGTAGGTTCACATTGTCTGAAAAATTTAGCGAATGTCAACATACGCGGTTTTCACAGATTGAATACAACATATATACATACAAGTACGTTTAAAACTTAAAACTACCACTTACCGAGACCACCGAGATGTGGATAGACACTATGCCCTCCATTATGTCCGAAGTCCACAGGTTGCGTGTAGTAGCCGTGGGGCATGCCCACCATCTCCTGCCCTTCGCCCATGCCGCCTCCGCCGCCGTGACCGCCGCCAGAGCAGCCCTGCGTGGAGCCGAAACCCACGCCGAAACCTGGATTTAAATGAAGAAAAGAACTTATTATATGTATCTTAATTGTTAATTGACAGCACCAAAGGTTTGTGTTGGTTCATAGAGCAGTCTTGGGGTGAGTCGAAAACTGTTTGGTTTCGGCGCAGTCTGGTAACAATATGGAGTTAAAAATATATCAGGGGTGGCATTATCTCTTATATCGGGCGAATACATAAGTTTATCTCAAAATGTTGATTAGAATTTACTCAATATGCTATTTTTGCAGTCTTCTTATAGCATCTTATTTGATTTGTGTTAACATTAACAAGCAATAACAATAATTCAAAACCCACCGTCAGCCTCGTAACGGGGAACGCCCATATCAGCCTGCAGTTCAGCGTTTGGTTCGATGGAGATTTGGTCGTAGATCAGAGACAGGTCATTGGTGAAGAGCTACAAGAAAAAAATGTGCTAGGGAGTTTCTTCTTTTATCATATATAAACAAATAAATATATAATTTTTTTTAATAAATCGGAACTTATCTTTATTCAACCCGTGATATGACTACGCGGGAACACATACTTACGAAAACATTGTTTAACAAAAGCTTTAGTTAATCTATTGTTAACGACTTTCAATACGACTTTACATATAAACATTCCGGATATGGATAAGAACCTGAACTATTTTTCCATACCAGTGTAACAATATATGACTACGCACCAGTGCACCGCTGCGCACATCCAACTCATCTCCCCTAATCGTGGTGGTCGCGTCTTCATCGGTTTCCACGTAGAGTTGACCGTAGGACTTGATATCGAGCAAACCGAACTCGTGCGCTGTGGCTGATTCGTGCACGATTTTCATGTAGCAGTAGGAACTGATGGTGACCGATTCGACGTCAGGCAGGGAACCTTAAGAATGGAGAGGAAATGTTAATAATTTGTTATTTATTGATATACGTGTATGTATGTGATAAGCCTGTTACTTATAGCATTATATTTTAGGAGTGTCTTTGATGGTTTCTATATTGGATACGTTCTGAAATATCAATCATTTACATTTTACAGGCATATTTTGTTAAATGCTTACTGCAAAATGATGTCTGGTTATTAAATCGTATTTTCTTGATAGAAGTAATTAACATTTTTGTCAGTGTCTAAACAAGTATATCCTATACATAACCTAAGAACTTATACCAATGCACAAACTTATGAACCCACTTACCTTCAAAGCTGAGATCAATGTCCTTGCAATCAAACTCGGTTTCCGGCAGCGCCACATGCGTGTCCTGCATGGCCCTTACGGCAAAAGGCATCAACACGGAATCCTGTTCCATCACAAAGTGCACATCGGGGCGTACAGTGACGCGGCCAGTGTAGTCGCCTGTGACGAGTGACGCGGTGACTGTCAGTTGCTCGGAGGGATAGCGAGGGCTGTAGTCGAGCGAGGCGCCGCCACGAATGTCCAACTGTTTGAGATTGAAAAAGTGAGGGTTTATGGATTGGTGATTGGTTCAATATAACGCCAGGATGTATAAAGAAGAAGTGAGGTATTTTTAAAAAGATGAGATGAGTGGTATAGTAGTGAGGAAATCATATATGGATATCGATCGCATGCTTTAAGAATACATATTTTACATAAATTAAGGCTTCGAGTACCTTTCGGTGCTGTATGCTGTGAAATTGCTTTCAGATTGGCGGATATACAATGCCGAGAGAGAAAACGAGCAGACAAGAGACAGACCGAAAACATTGGAATAAAAAACGAGCTAAACGCAAACGCAATATATTTCGTTCTACGAAAAGATTGTAGAACATTCTTTGTTTCAATATGTGGACTTCCTTTATATATTCCATACATAAGTTAAATTCTAAAGTTTCGTCTCTTTTTTGTAATCGCTACTTTGGTTATTTTCCCCGCCATATGACTCACCACATCAAAGGCGTGGTTGGCATTCTCAGCCTCGTTCTGGTATGTCTCATGCAGCCAACCGGATCCAAGGGAGTTGATAAAGTAGTGCTGTCCAGTTTCCGCCGGATCCTCGCGGATGAATATTTTGACGTCATTCAGTGCCGAATGGCCGACTTGTGCGAACAACTTGATCTTGATCTGTGAAACATACAAAAAGTCTCAATGTGATACAGATATAAACTTTCTTAATTTAGTAAACAGCAAAATAAGGAAGTGTGTAAATTGTAATCGGTTGACTTAAACAAAATATGCATCATGCAGGAATCAGAACCGTTTTTCACACCAACTAAATAAACTGAAACCCTGGGTTAACGTTAAGTTTGAAGCATTCCCAATAAGTAAATTTATGTCACGTAAAAAGAACACTGATTTAATAGTTTTATAACGCAAGTCCTGGAATGAAGGTGCGCGAAAAAATATCTTGAGTTTCTATCATGCGACAGTCAATCCCCTTTGAAAATTTATACTGACTCTGAGATCATTTATAAAGTAAATCCTGTAGGCTACCCACCGTATCGACATTGGCCTCAATCATGTCATTGCGCACGTAATCACCCAACTGCTGCACGCGGCACCGATCCGTGCTAATCCAGTCATCAGAGACTTCAGTTTCAACGCCGTCCAAGACCGTCACGATCTTGTAGGAGGTCGTGAAAGAGCTATGGAAAATTAAAATAATAACACGTTATTACCAGATATCCTTAAATCTTGCGTCTTTTGAAAAGCTGTTTTCACAACTTCTATGAGGCTATGAATAATTTTTTGTGGGAAAAATGTTCGAAATTAATTCAAAATACGTAAATTATGTAGATACATAAAACAAATATAGGACAATGGCTAGAGTTCAAGAAATGTATACCAAACCAAATATAAGCATGATGTCGAACAAATGCATTTTGTCCGATGTAAAATATCAACCCGTTTACAAAAATGGCATAAGTAAAATTGTTTTTCAATAGATATAGAGGACACTATAAAACTGATCGGGTCTACTTACGAGTCACATTCAGGGTAGACGTTGACGTACTCTACATAGGTAGTGTACGGCAGTTCCATAGTGATGGTAGGTTGGGCCGCCGTGGTGCGATAGAAAGCGGTCGTGCCTTCGTTGTTTCCGTCGCGGATTTGGTAGAATGGGTACCTAGGTGTTTGTGATAATATATGTTTGAGTTACGTTAATATTTCGATTTACCGAACAAATATCATTTGACAATGGAAACCTGATTGTGATAATAAGTGTGAATTACATTCATATTTAAATTTACTCAACGAATTATAATTATTTTGTTAAGTAGTTTGAAATTCTAAAGGTAGGCTAAGACTATATATCTATAGATTCAGTAATACAAGAGAACTTAATATCGATGGTCTACAATTTGTTTCCTGAGTACAAAACGTAAACGTTATGGTGAACATCAGCATCGCTTTCTTACGGTTTTGATAACCTTTTATCAAAGTCTTAATATTTGACATGAATAAATCACGAAACGAAGACTTAATGTCATATTTCATATACATAGAACTTTAGTATTTCAAATCAACTGACCTGTGTAGCGTGCCCCACTGGTCATAATACTCATACGGCGCGCCATCCGTGCTTACGGACACACCGCCATACGACCAGAATTGCATGGAATTCCAACTTCCGGTGCCCGGACCGGAAAGCGGAAGTTCAACCACTTCCGTTCCCAGAATGCGGTTGGCGCTCGTGTAACCGCCGTTGTCCATGAAGAGCGTCTTGTGCTCGGCTACGTGCAGGTCGGTGCGGTCTTCTACGTATGTGGTGCCTGGAATGGGGAAGAGTGCAAGTATACTTTGTGAGATGGGGAACAGTACAAATGTATCTTAAGTATAATGGAAATGGGAAACAGCGGGTAGAGTGTAAGTGTGCATGCGTGTCGGTGCGGTCTTCCACGTAAGTGGTGCCTGGAATGGGAAAAGATATGTAATGGGGATGAGTGCACGTATGTTTTTGATTTTTTGTAGTTATGTAGTTATGTAGTTATTAGGCCAAAGCAGACTAGTATATGGTTGTAAATATAACTAATAAAGTCCAGTTCGTTTTATATCTTTGTCATGGTAAAAATAATTATCAGCTAACAGTTTTCTTTACTAGCCTTAAATCAGTTTGATAAGAATCATTTGTATAGTCTGTATCGCCCGATGATAAAACAGCACAAGTCGAAAACTGAAAAAAAAATACGAGATAAAGCAGTTTTTCTCGAATTGTTTCAGTTCTCGACGATATTCTATGGTTTCAAATTTTGACCAAATATGATACAATCTATATTACATCACATTCATTTCCACTAAGT
>LQRL01134431.1:0-18836 GCA_001703475.1 Hydroides elegans | reverse complement strand
ATCCCCCCCCCCCCCCCCCCCCCCCCCCCCACCTCTGAGGTCACCTTCATTGAAATAATCAGATGTCCACGTTATAGATGGCTTGTCAATTATAAACTACCGGATGAGAACATGTAAATCTACATTTTAAGATTCAAAGTATAACCTATCCTTGATATGACCCAAATAAATCATTCACCTGAGAAATCAGCATGGAAATCTCCCGCCAAATCCACATCGACCGTCTCCGAATAGGCATACAATCGGTTGGTGCGCAAGTAGCCATTTCCGTTCACTTGCAGACGATCCACTCTGAACACCATGTTGGCGTCACTGTCGTCTGCCGTGAGTGCCTCGAGTTTGCCGCCAGAGCGCACTGCCAGTTCGTCCAAAACGAGGACGCCTTCCGGTTCTTCAAAGGAGTTCAGGTGGGACCTGTGGTTAAAAAAAACAATGTACATGCTGTATAGCTAAAGAGGGACGAATGAGTAGCCGAGGAGAGGAGTCATGAACCCTACTTTCAAATATTGAGCTACTACGCGAAGTATCGCAGAGTTAATAAGACAGGAGCCACAAGTCCCCTGCCACTTCTCTCCTCGATGATTATTTTCCTAATTTTAAGTGATTTCCTAATTTTAAGTGACCGAATCATACATGAACTGTAAATAGGCAACCAAGCTTTGAATTTGTATGAAATGCTTAAGATACCTTTAGTGAAAACCGTGTACATCGTGCAATTATAAGTTTTTATTGTTAATCAAATGTAGGCTATTTGTTTATTTACCAGAGGAAGAGCTCTCCCTCGTTCTCCACCGCGATATCGTAGAAGCCCTCGAGTGTTCCGTTGAACTCGGCCCACACCTCGCGAACCACAACGCGGTCTGGTGCAACGAGGTGACTTGTCCTAGAGAAAAGGAAGGCGGTTCGGTTTAAAAGGGGGTTTTACAGTTTCTGTATCTCTTTTTTCTATTAATCATGGAAATATTTAATTTATACCAAGTGCATTGGAAAAAGATGATAAATATATAGAAACAATTAAAAAGGTTTACTCACATGCTAAAAATCAGCATTTAAAAAAATATTAACCTTTATATTATTTCATCGATTTTCTTGTGTGATTTTTAACTGATGACAAAAAGATGCTTTATGATAAAGCAAAATTTATAAAGCAATACTTCAGACTTACTTGTAACTCATCATATTGACAGGCAAATAGATATTGAAATCGCCAACGTCGAGCTTCTGGTTCCTGGCCACATGCAACACCCCAGTACGATCACCCCACATGGTATCCAACGTAATCAGGCCATCTTCATTTGCCGTGTCTGTCAGAATGGCGCAATGGGCGTTGCCAAGCAACCAGAAATCGTGGAACTGGTATTCGGGGCTGTCGTGGTTTAAGTAGGTCACGCCGCCCTGAGTGTCAAGGTCGCCAGTGAAGTCGCCGTCGTAGAGGTCGTGCAGGGGACCTGTGAAGGTCAAATATTGGATTCAGTAAGAGTTGGTTTGATCTTTAATCTATATTTTACATTTGTTTTTTTTTTTAACATTAATGAATACTATTAATATATTTCACTTTACGTACATCTACATAAAGAGTATAAGAATTAACTTTTTTATTATAAATAAAGTCTTGGATCAGGCATATTGACTTCCAATTATTTATCTTTTTAAATGAGAAGACATACTTTTCAATTTCTTTTGCAAGTATTTGGCAAAACCAAGAAATGAAAGCGGTATAAAGAAATGTCTATCTAATATATCTATCACGAGATTACTAAATGAAAATGAAAAAAAAAACATGAAATGCAAAGTCGAGTGAAAAAATATCCTAGCTCATCATGCAGTATTGTTTAACCAAAGAGCTTATTCAAAAAATATGTAAGAGTAAACATATTTTTCGTGAGGAAAATTTTAAAACTGTAAGCGTTTACTTAAATATAATCATGAGAGAAGATCGAAATCTAAACCAAAGTAAACAGACATCTATAAAATAGATTGAAATTTAATAAAAGTGTACAACATCGAAATACATACTGGTGTTTGAGTTATCTGCAAAATACCAAACATTATACCCATGTTAGTTAATCACTCATTGCAAACACACATAATCTCACAAGATGAAAGTATTTGTTAAACAATGTATATATTTAAAACAAAATGTTTAATGCATTTTTCAAATTGACCCACTCATATTTATTCTATGAACATTTGATTAAGATATAGAAATTCCTATTTGAAATCCCGAGAAACCGAGCACCCTTTCCTTAAATACACACAAAATCTTCAATAAAATCATGTTACTTTAAACGAGCAAAAATACAGACACCGCAACATAACAATAAAACCAACACTCAACATCGTTTTAAATATAACAAACCATGAACATGAAACATTGTTCCACCCCTTACCATGTGCGTAGGTGAGCGCGTAGGGATAATTGTTGCCACCATTATCCACCCACAGAGTGCGGTGAATCGGTTCATCGGTGTCTTCGTCAAAAAGTTCCAAGTAGGCTGTGCCCGCGGCACCCACTTCGTATGCACTGTGACCTGTGAAAACAAAACAAATATTCTAAACTTTTGTACAAAAACACTTTTAGAGATGTGATTTTTTTTTGTATAAGGTTTTGGAAAAAAACATGCTTGTTATTTTAAAATATCATTTAGACTGTATATCATTTATTTAATCTCCTTTCTTTCGAGATACATTAGATACAAACATCGTCCATAGTGTAGAAGGAGCTAACCAAGATTACATCTAAAACTGGTATTTTTTCTTAAGAATAACTGCAAAAATACAGGATTGGAATGAAATACACAATCTTTGCAGCTTTCGCAAGAGAATAAAGTCTTGCTGGCACAGAAATGAAATAAATTGAGGCTTTCAACTTTACCTCCTTTAGCGGTCATGGTCACGTTCCAGTTCTCCGTATGCGACGCCTGAACGGAAATGCGCCCGGCCGAGCCTCCTCCGCCGTTGTTGTTTCCGTTTCCGCCATTGGCCGCGATCGTGCCGTGGCCGAAGGCTGAAGTTGCCTTGATCCACACGCTGCCGCCGGCACCGCCGCCTAAGGCATGGAGAAAGTACATGTACACTTTAAGTAAAATCGTTGCATTTTTTAATGGCGATCGAACGATGTTGCGCTTTTAACCATACGCTGTTAATTTAAGGATGCGAGTTGACAAGCCTTTTATTTAAATGATACAACTTCCTCACAAGGAGTTATAAAAATCCTTTGCAGTGACAGCTCAAGATTTTTACTCGGGTAACGAAAAAGCAAACAGTTGAGTAATGTATTATCTAAGGCAATTTCAAAAGCAGTTTCACATTTAAGAAAGAAATGTTTTTGTCTGAGGGATATAATTAATGGAAGCATACCGGCGTATGTAGAGTATGTGGTATCAGGCGTTTCACCGTTGACCGAAATGTGTCCATCCAGTTCAAAGTAGTGCGCAGTGATCTCGACCGAACCACCGCCCTGACCACCAACTCCGCGGTATACGGGGAAGTTGCGGTAAGCTTCGTCACCCATGTACATGGTGTCTGCAAGTTTAAAAGAAAAGATATTATATGTTGGGTTTGAAATTATAATTGAGTGATAAACAAGAAGTTATGTTTTATGTTACGATTACTTGGTTGTATGATAATCTTAAACCTTTAATCTTAATCGCACCATATTTCATATAAAATTCTTATTTTACCCAAACGATACATCAAGCAGGTGAAAACATCCCAGACCATCACCCTAGGTTTTTCTCAAACTTTGACACAAAGACAAAAGCTGAAGATGAAACCAATTATGCATTACAGTAAAAGGCATTTCAATATAAGAACCTGAAGTTGCTTAACAAATATTTCCTTACCATATCCACTTCCGTATCCACCTGGCCCGCCATGCCCGATGGGCCCATACATGGAGCTATGCGGCATACCGACACGTGCGGCGCCACCGCCTCGACCACCCGTTCCCGCGTGGCCGCCTCCGGAACCACCCGAAGCCGAGCCGCGACCTAAGGAGAAACATTCAAAAATGGCGTCATGTATTCGATTATGCAAAGGAAAGTCAACGCTTCATCTGTACTGCATGGCACTGGTATATTTATGCATGAAACTGCATTGAAGTTAAAAGGAAAGGCCTACATACATATATATCATAAACAAATTCAATTTAGAGTGAATAAACGCTTTCGCCTCATCAAACTCGAGTTTCTAATATTTGGTTTTTGTTATGGATTGTTAAAATGATTATTTCTACCACACATTGATAAACAAGTGATTATGTATTTAGTCGATGGACTTAAGAGCGATAAACCGACATTTTTATAATGGTGCATTTGTAAGACTGATATAGTCCTACATGAGGATCAAGCTGCGGTTGAAGTTTAAACAGGAAATACTTTTGTTGTACCTTGCAGATCTCCGATTTCATCATTGTACTCCACCACCTCGACCGGCTTGTATCCAGAGTGATCCAGATTGATTTCACCGCCCGGGTAAATGGCCATGAGTCTCTCGGCGTCCCATTTCAAGATGGCGTCGCATTGGAACACACCGCCGCCGTAGATCTAGAAATTTTAAAATAAAAACGTTTAAATGGTCTGCTCGGGGTTTGATATAGAGATACCACAAATTAAAGTCGCATAAAGTATGCTAAATGATGAATGAACAAAAGGAGAGTTAACTCACAAAAGATGAGACAGCTTTTATAACTCGTTTAAATATGATAACATCAAAAACCAGTTTAAAACATCCCATTAATTTTAGATTGTATAATGTATGTAACGTACTCAATTTTTAGTAGAATTCTACGTATCTCGGCTTTATCCTTTTGTATCTATATCTAAGTACTGAAATACAGATTTTCTTAATAATTATCTATGTTTACTATTTCATGTTGTATTTACCGTGGTGTTGTCTGTTTCGATATCAAAGACGTGGGTCTGGTTCTCGGTGTACAGCGTCACGAGACCTTCGTCCTGAATATGCAGGGTCGACAGTTTGAACAGTCGCTCCGTCGCATCACCTGTTGCCATACATTATATATATGTTAACATTTTATTTTTCGTTATCTCTTTGAATTTGTTTGTTATATGAAAATTATGGATATTTCAATTAGTCATCACAAATAATACTATGAAGTTTATTATAGATATTCTTTGATGGTACAGTGCACCAGGGATAATTTGAAGTGCTCGGGACCAAAGGATGTGGTTCAAATTATACCGAAATTCAAATTATCCGTGTTTGAATAAACCGTGTTGTACTGTTTATATTTGAGTTGTAAAATGAAGGGCTCAACTTTTAAGAAAAAAATGTCCACATCATATATGGTATATACAGTAAAATAACTGCAGCCCACATCTAAATTGAGCTAAGCCTATGTGTCATCTCTATTTTGAGAGAAATCAAAGTAGCTTACCTTCCTCAGTGGTGATGGAGGCACTGTCAGACATCGAAATGAAACCTCCTTCGAAGACGTACACGTCCTTCATACCGTAGACCTAAATGTCAAAAACCAAAAAAAAAAAAATAGACATGACTAGCATGCACATAAAAATATACTTTTTCTTTCATTGGGCAAACACATCTCATGAACGTTTGAAAACTATTTAAAACTTTTTATTACATGTTAACCCAATAAAACCATTTAATACATGAAAAACAATTATACGTTCTATGTATTCTTTCTTTCGTTTCATTAATTGGTATACTGCAACTGCTCGGAATGTTTCTTCATATTATCATTTAAAACACAAACAACAACAAAATGTCCGATTCCATACCTGTCCCTTGACCTCAAGACCAGTGTTCCAGAAGAATACGCGCTCTGGATAAGTGAGCTTGGCGTTCTCGTAGACGTAGCTGGTCACAGGTACGTCGGCGTCAGTGTCGTTCACGTGGAAGGTCTGTGCGTAGCCTACGTGCATGTGACCTAGATGTGTGGAATAGAGGGGAGGGAATGAGTGAATTAAAGGAAAGTGATTAGACACTTAGGATATGTGGTTGCAATAAATAGTGTACAAATTTTGTCGATTTATAAAAAAAATTATTTTTTATAATTTTCATATCCGACATTTTTTCTCAATTCAGAAACGGAGCTCATAGATGAATGTAATATATATACGAATGATCGATTCTTCAAATTCACATAAAACGAACTAGGTTGGATCAATACTAAACGTATTGGAGCAAACAAACGTTACCCCATTTTATAAAATTATAAACACATATTCTATATATCGTAAACAAAAATATATATGTAAAGTTACACAGCTATACCACAAACAAACTCAAATCAAACAGATTCTATATATCGATCACCTACCTGTGAAGTTACACAGATATACCGCAAACAATCTCAAATCAAAATACACCCCTCCCCAACCTAATATTCATGCCATTTGCACCATACCTGTGAAGTCACCATACAGGTATCCCACGAACACACTCAGATCGGTCTGGTCGTCCTCGGTCTTGAACGCCACGTGCGCCGCTCCTTGCACGTGCATCTCGTCGAAGCGGTGGTCGTTGCCACTTGCCTCCTCCTCAACCCACGTCATGACGCCATCGGTGTTACGATGTGTGTAGCTAAAAGAGAACACCGAATGTTACCGTTACCAAATAATAGATAAAAATGAAATATTACATTGATATTGAAGTGTCCGTGAAGCTCGGAAGTGACAAGAACTAGACAAAGATAAAAAGAAGGCAAAATGTAAATCCCTAGGGTTATAATTCTAACGATCCATGCATTAATGTCCTTAATATTTTTACCAGCAAAAAGACAATGAAACTTAATTAATATAAGAATATAAAACATACAAGATTTAATTGATCAAAAGGCATCTTCGTTGCCAGGGATGGTTACAAATCTTTATAAATATTGTTCACTTTTATAAGAATGTGTTTTTTTTTCATTTGTAGTTCCCTCTTATCAAAATACAGAAATACTAAATTACATGTGCACTTACCGTTCGTAGTCTTCTTCGCCATCGACGTAGACCTCCAGCTCGAGCAGAGAGGCGCGGTCGGTTTCCTGCCAGGGATCACTGGCCATGTTGATGCTCTGCAGCAGCACTTGGATCTAGAACATATCAAAGACAGATTAAAAGGTGATCAAAGAGAGATCAAAGAGAGATCAAAGTGTGGTACGGATGTCAGGGTTAATATGTATGATGTATCATGTAAACTACAATATATTTTAGAAAAATTTATCTTAAGCTGGTGATCGTAAATATTTGGTTTTGTTTTTCCAGTTAGGTTTTTTAAATGCTTAAGATTTATCAAATAAAACATTTTAAGCATACCTGTTGACCCTGTTGCAATGCTTCGACCTCGCTGTAGGAGCCATGGACAATGGATGAAGCAGGGTCGACCCAGGTTTTCGTCAGGTCCACGGAGGTACCGTCGGCCTGTATGAGTTTCACCTGCACAACAGAGCGAAAATGTGTAAAAAGGCTAACATTTCGGTATTGAAATAGTAAAAAAAAGATGTTCGTAATCATACAATATTCAGCATGATTCTATTTATTGATGGCTTTGTTATCATATTTTAACAACATTTTTTTTTTCATTTATTTCATATCATTTTAATATTTTAAATTGTGTACAGTTGACTTACAGTACTTAGATTACACATGTACATGTATATAGATTACCATCTGTCTACACATAAAAACCGCACGCCAATTATATAATCAAAGTATGGAAAATATTTGTTAGAAAAATACCTTAAAGGCCATAAAAAACTGCCCTCCACTTACCCAGTACTTGCTCGGATAAGCCACATTAGGATACACCCTCACTCGATTAATAAACTGCTCCGAACCAAGATTCACAGTCACCGTGGTCTCAGGACTATTGGCCATGAAGAAATGCTCAATATCATTATCGAAGCTCTGATCAAACATATACGCCAATATATAAGACGTGGCCGTATTGGGGAACTCATAGTAACCCTGGTGATAACCATTGCGGTAGACATTGCCAGGCCAGTTATAGCTGTTAAACACACTGGCACTCGTTGATACTGTGACCCCATCACAGCTTAGGCTGTTGGATTTGGAATTATCGAGGCAAGACAGATCGACGCGGCGACCAAAATGCGGAGAGTCGTTCCATTCGGATTCGCGCTCTTGACCTTTGTTGTCGATGTACAGGATGCGGTAGTCGTTGTCGGTGTGCTTGTCGAAAGCGGTACCTGTTGTTGTAAAAGTGAAACATAGTGTGTGTGGTTTTTTTTGTCTACTTTTTTTTCGATTATTTCAAAATTATTGGTTACTAAAAAGTAAGTTTTGTTTTTATTTCATTTATTCATCTATTGTTTGTTCTTCTTTAAATGATTCCATATATCAGCAGATGTGCTTTCTATTATAAAAAAGTAAACCTTCTCTTTTTTCTCACAATGTATTGTTTGCAGTTTCTTTATATGCCCGCTGTAAATCAAACATGCCCTCTCCTTTCACCAGAAGTTCCGACCTCTGTGGCACTGACCCCTACCTCCCTCCATATCATTTTTTAAATAATCTTTACACACAAATAAGTTTTCCTCCAACCCCTTTACCTGAAGCACCAGGTTCAGCGGCACTCGCTCCGCCCTCCGTGTTATATTCGCCTCGATATCCGGCCTGTGCATCTATATCATGCACGTGGTACACGGCAATACGTCCTCCTGCGCCACCGCCGCCATAGGTCGCGTCTCCGGAGCCGCCCTTGACTTCGATCTTGCCAGTTTCACCACCTGATATTGATAAAAGAGGGAGATGTATCTTTGGAAATATTAAGGAATAATTAAGAAAATGAGCGTTTGAGATGTACATGTATGCCGAATTTTGATTTTGCTCTTGAAGATTCACTGCCTCCACGCTTACAAAGCTATGGCAGTTTGGGATTCCCCGGTTTCTGTTTCAGTCATGGCGTGTAAGCTATCTTAAACGCCTAACCAGGAATATAATGGTTCGTGAAATATTAAGGTCATATGCGTATTTCTAAGAATGCTTCCTTTTCCTTCACTTTCTATTCATGTTTTTTAAACTTCTTTGTCAATTCTAAATGTGCCCGTTTATCTTACCGGAGAAGTTGCCGGTCCTGATCAAAATACTGCCACCGCTGCCGCCACCGGAATACTCGTACTGGCCGTTGGTCAGATCTGCCACATCGAGTGAATTGGCCTGCACGTAGCCGCTCACTTCGAGGTCGCCGTTGACGTACATCTCGATCTTACCGCCACCTAGAATATATGGATTCGCATAAGCTTGAACTAAAAGTTTCAGTTATGAGCTATTATGATGGAACAATATGTGTATCAGATAATCGATATAGCCAGTTGTATTCATATACATTTCATATAGCAAACATCGCAATAACAATTTAGATTTTTTTAGCATACTTCTTTCACCCCTATATTGAAACGGAATGGCAATGGTAGCCTGAGATGCTGCGTATTATATTTTATTTACACTTTTTATTCAAATTGTCCTTTGTTTGTTCCAAATCATTAATGTAACCGAAGAGACATGAGTAAAATCATATACATGTATATCGGGCCAAAAACTCCGCGATTTATCGATATTCAGTAAGGGCTAAATATTCAACTGTTGTCTATAAATCATTTAAATTTTGATAAACCAATCACAAAAGTCGAAATATAAACTACTTAACCTTTAAAGCCAAATACGTGTACTCACCGGTTCCACCGAAACTGCCATGTCCTCCCATGCCATATTCCACTGGTTCGTAGATGCTGCCATAGGGATCATCACGCACCATGCGACAAGTTTTGTAGTCGTTGTTACAACGCCCGCGACCGCCATAGCCACCGTGCGAGGCACCGGGCGAACCGAGGCGGTGTCCCTCTGCAACGCCGAAAAATATGGCATAATGATTTAAGTAATTTAAATATGACAAATACCAAAAATACAATTAAAAACATAACGAAAATGATTTATTCGAATAATAGGGCATATTAAATTATGCTTGTATGGTGAGGGTAAAATATCGAAAATTCTTAATTAAAGAATATCATTTTAGTTTCCCCGATTTATGGAGGTATTATAAAAGCCCTTACAAAATAAGGTTACGTTTAACTAGTAACCATTAAATGCATATACATTGTACGTGTATGGTTTTTGGAAAGCAGTTACAATTATTGTATATGGAGAAGTTATGATCGATCAAATTTAGGCATATCTATATTTATATTAACGCATACGACATTTAAACCGATTACGAATATACTTGAATATCAAAGAAGCATAGAGAAAGGTTATAAAATTATTAGCACATTTAACTTTAGAATAAAAATGATTTAGAACATAAAAGTATACATGATCCACAATCGACCCCTTACTAGATTTTAGATAATATTTAAATGTTCAGCGTTATAGACTCTATATACCTAGATCGCATCCGTAGACTTCCATTCGCATGGACATGTGACTATACCACGATAGCGGATAGATCCTCACATATCGCGCCACAACGGGCGACTCAAAATCATTGGTCACGATCGTATTATAGTCGTTATTTCCGGTGAACACATAATCACTTCCGTCGCCATTCGTTATAAACGTATAGGTACTTCCGTCGACGCTATAGCCGAATCTATACGTCTGAACCCACTGGTGCGCATCCGAGCGTCCGCGAGTCGCGACTGCGTTTAATCGCCGCACGACACCCATATCCGCTTGTGCGTATTGCCCGACGCTGTTCGACGCCGAAGACCAGCCGCCCGTATATCCGCCTCCGGCCACGTGGTTTAGCCGAAGGTTGCGATAACCGTGCCCGCTGTTGTATTGGCTGGAGCCTGAGAAGGCGCTGTCGTCTAGGCTTTCGAGCATAGGTGTGTTGGACTCGCAGGAATCGAGAGCTGAGGAGGGTTAGAGAGGTAGAGAAAAAAGGGTAGGGTAAAACATGTGCTATATTATATACAACGATGGATATAAGCTAATATACATATGAAGGTGAAAGACCAGTGATACAATATTGAGGAAATAAATATATAAAAGAGAAAAGAACGTTTTTTTTTTAATTTCATCTTAAACAAAACGTTGTTTTTGATGATTTTGATAACTATATTACTTTACTTCATTATTTTTCTTTTTCTACATGTTATTTTATGAAGCACAAATGAAATAAAAGTAAAAGGTTGATTTATAACGGATACACGTAGGGCCTACATTATTTGAAGAAATATTTAAATGTACTGAAAGCTATCAAAACATACAACAGCAACATTACATATACATATATATTGAAAGCAATTAAAGAAATGAAATAAGTAAATTATACAAGGAAAGGTAACAACATGCGATTTCTTACAAAAAGGCAGAAAATATCTGGCCTATACATGTACACATGATCAATGAAATATTATGAAAGAATATCGATTCAATTTTGAACTCATCGTTGATTATTTCATTTTGCCCAAGACAAATCAATCATTCACATTTCATCGATCAAACCTCTTCGCACTATTTTTACTTGCGCGCACTCATCCCAAAACATACCAGTACCATCTTCAGCCAAATGCCCGCCATCATTCACTTGAATCACTCCGCCATCATCAATCTGTATATCGTCTGCGAAGAACCTCAAGTTCTTGCCAAAGATCTCGGCACCGCCTTCGACATGTAGGAAACCCCAAGTCAAGTTGTACATGTCCGCATGCGCATTGGGTTCGACGCATTCGATGTGCGACGTGGCCTTCATGATCGTGGTGCCGGGGATGGTGAAGTCAAGGCGGTCTCTGTATTATGAAGGGGGTAAAAAAATATGGGTTTATTCTATTTGTAGATTTGGAAATTCGTTCTGAAGAGGAGAGAGTGATGTGGCTTTCAAAATGGACTTGCCGGGGAAGGTGAAGTTGATTTTTGTTTTGGTCTCCGTGTTCCATTTTAGAAATTATATAAAAAGCTAAAGAGGCAAGAAAATTCCACAAATTGATTAAAAGGGCCTAAATAATCATGCTATGTCCGCGTTTTCCGCGTTTTTTTTGTCCTATCAATTGCTTGTGTTATATCTGAAATAAATCTTCAAATGCATGTGCAGATTTATGAAAAATCTTCTCATTCATTTTTTCTGCCATAATATCTCTTCTTCACTTGACACTTTTATATGTTCATACACCGAATTCTAGTAGTAACCATAACGACAAACCATAACACATATAAATAACTCACCGGTTATTAGTGCTTCCCGTCTGATAAAACGTCATGTATCCCTCATTGACCATAATCAAATCAACCACGTGGTCCATGGTTCCTTTGAGATCCACGAAGACGCCGTGAATCTCGGTCGTGCGTCCTAAACCGAGGTAGCCGTCCTCGTACACGTACGTGTTAAAGGGCGTGTCGATGAAGTCACGCTCCAGGTCCATTTCCTATTGGAGGAAAATAAAGGTGATATTAGAAATAATATATAAGCTTTTTATTGCAATCATGGTCCATTTCCCGAAAGAGGGAAAAAAAGAGATAAAATGGGTAAACTAGTTGATGAATTTATATTCTGACGTACAATGTATGCAAAAATCGAGTTATTGCTTTGAACAAAAAACGTTCCATACAAGACTGTTGTTATTGTTATATTATCTTATAGTTTAAAAAACATAAAAGAAATAATTGGGCAACATTGCGATTTAAGGTAGTTGAAAAAAAAAGATTTAAGGGATCGATACAGGATACTGACTATTTCTTTTCTCTATTTCAAAATCGAGTATTACCTGATAGGGTCCGACGTGGATGTAGCCCGATCGGTCACCAATCATGTGCTTGAAGTGCAGAGTGGCGCCATCTTCGAACGGATCCGGAAGGATGGCCAGGTGCGCGTTGCCGTAAATCTGCAGCTCTTGGAACCTGCACGAATATCAACGATTTTAAGTTAGCTTGTGACAAGGAATAATGAACAAGATGCGTGGCAGATACGGATTTGAACTGATCAAATAGTGACGTTGACCTTTTAATCGAAAATAGATTATAAATTAAACTTAAACATATTCGATATAAAGAGGTTTGCTAAAACCAAGACTGATTTAAACGAATGATAAATTTTACACAGCATTTCAACAGCTTTAAACTTATTATGCATTGAGTATAAAATCTGTCAGTTTTGATCGCATTTGTACAGAAATCATATATACACGAGAAATTTTACTAAAACTGAACAGTTTTTTTTCCAGCGATTTAGACTTTGATATATACAAAGGCCTATACATGTATATAAACTCACTGGTATTCATGCTCGCCACTCGCCAGCCAGTGCTCGCCGGCTTGAGGCAGAATCCAGGCTTTGAACGAATCCGTTGACAGATCATTGAAGTCGTCCACGGTGGTCACCGATTGGCTCTCCAAACCGTTGTTGTCGATGATCAACGTGGTGTGGTTGTTGCATTCGTGGTGGATGAAGATCGTGCCTTGAAAAGTGAGGAAGGAAGCGAAATGAATTGCCTATGTAACTTATTAGGTTGATCACGTCTTGTTATATGAGGTCACAGTTGTTGCAGCTTGACTCCCAGCGACTACCAACGATCGTCATTAATTGCTTCCAAATGTAATGCATTTAAGACTTAGTCTTAAGACTTTAAGACGCAGTTCAATTTTTCAAATAGGTTACTGGTCCCTGATAGGTTAAAATGTCAATAACGTATCAATTAAAATCTAACCAGAAATATATTGATCAGATAATTAAACATACCTGGTCCACCAGCTTCAGCAGGATACGTCTGATGGTAATTAGCCATACCGCCATGTCCCTGGAAGTCGCCAGTGAAGGTACTATTTTCGCACAAAAATAGTGCGATGCGTCCGCCGGATCCTCCTCCGCCACGGGCCGAACTGTCGCCTTGGTTGTAGGCGCTTCCGCCGTTGGCAGTGAAGTTACCTGAGAGGATGAAGATAAAATATAAATGTGAATCATGTGATTTTTGTGGTCCCATAAAATTATTTAGGTTATTACGTTGATTGTTTGCTTATTATTTGGATATTCGTTTCGTCACCATTACCATTATTTGTATGGTACCTTACACTTCCCAACCTCAACTACTAATACTTCCTACACAATATTAGGATATATGGTGATTAAAAGAGATAAACCACCAGGCTGTACGTTTTATTCGCTTTATCAACCATTTAACTATCGATACTATTAGTAGTCAATCATGGAAAGTAAAAACCTGATGTGAGTGCATCTGCAATTAAATACTATATTTGCCAATATAAAGTGAACCATTCCATCGTCAAATCAAAACCCCAAACACATACCTGTTCCCTCGATCTGGTGCGAGTGCACCTGCATCGACCCAGCTGATCCTCCACCGCCCCTGTATTCCGGAGCATCCTGTCCGTCGACCATCACGGCGCCGTCGTTCTGGAATTCCGCCACGGTGATGTGCAGGTAGCCACCGCCGCAGCCGCCGATGTTGGTGCTGCCACCGCCAGAGGAACCTAAGATTGGGGAGAGTTGATGGAATTTATTATTACAAAAATAGTGTGGTTTATTTATTTGTAAAAGATTTATAATCTAGGTTTATTCCATTTTTTCGAATGTCCACTTTGAAATCCATTAACATTAATGATATCGCAAACATATCTCAAGTGTAAACGACAATGTTAATTAAACACGTGTATTCATGATAACTTTATACATATCCTAACTATACAAACAAAAACACAATTGCTTACGCAACATTTAGCATTACATTTATATTCAATTTAAATCCTTCATTTGTGATGGCAAACTTCCTAATAATTCCAATAGGAAACTTACCGAGCGTCGTTGGCTCGAACAGATGTCCATACGGCTGCCCCGTCGCTATAGCAGCAGTGCCACCTCCGCGACCGGAAGTGCCACCATGACCGCCACCGGAACTTCCGCTTCCGTCCCACGTGCCCACACCGAGATTGATTCCGTTCGTTTCATCGAACCCTTCATCGGGACAATAACCGTAACCATTCGCATGTATATAACCGCCGTTATCAGTTTTAATGTAGTCGGCCACGATGAACATGGACGTGCCCTGGAAGTTACCGCCGCCTTCGATGTATAGCTTCTCGATCGTGAAATGGAAATCGCGATGGGTTCCATGTACCGCTGACGTATCAGCCTCCAATTTACCATCATCTTGGATTCGCAATACAGTGAAATTAATGTAGTTTTCGCCGTTGAGTTCATCCGTAAAGGCGTGCTCGAATAGTTCGAGGGAGCCGTTTCGACGAATGGTTAGGTTGACCACGTGTTCCATTTCGGCGTGCAGCCAGATTGTGACGTCATGGATGTAGGTTATAGGGGCGAGGCCAACGAAGCCGCCCTCGTAGACGCGCACGTTGAAGGGAGTGTCGATCTCTTCGCGTTCTAGATCCATGACCTATATTGAAGAGAAGCATGGAACTTTTCAACGTGAACATGAAATTCAGTCTAGGTTTATAGAATAATAGATCGATAGTTTTAAGCCAATGTTGAAGGCAGTGTTGATTTCTTCGCTTTGAAGATCCATGACAATAAATCAGGGACATTTGTTAAAATGACAGAGTCAATTTTGGCAAAATATATATCGATGTCAAGTCACTTCCAGTATAATTTTGTTGATTCTGACCCTTAGTAAAGCCCATCGAAAATGTTTAGGTCTAGTTAATATGACCTCATAAGCTGTTATTGATACTTCGTACTTTGTATATAATATTAACCTCTATTGAATGACATATGGCTATCTGTTATACACTTACCTGGTTGTCACCAATATGGATAGTTCCCGTGCGATCACCAATCATGTACAAGAAATGTAGGTCAACTTCTTCCGAAGGTTCATCGGTTTCTATGGCCACGTGAGCGTCGCCATAGATCTGAAGCTCCTCGAAATGGTAGTTAAGAGCGTTTCCAGCGAAATCGTGACCTGGACAAAAATGATATTATAATTATTATGGGTTTTAGTGTGCAGTTAGATGGATATAGAGAAAAATCTAGAGATGAAGGGTCACATAAACAATATAAACATTGTGAGAACGTTTATTTCTGGGCATTCAATAAACATACGTTTGTATGTGAACTCATCCAAGGGTAGAGAGATGGGGTGACAATGCAGAACGATAATACTAGACATATTAACATGTATGATGGGGCTAACATTTTAAACCGACAGGGGGGTTCATAGAGAGATTGATTCCTTCTGCACAAAAAAAAAACGTTTTTTTTTCTTGCAAATAAATACCTTCGGAGACATAGTTGATCCATGTCCTACATCCGTCATTGGTCAGATCGCTATAATCAGCAATAACATTCTCAAACGTGAAGCATGCTTTGCCCTCGTTTCCAATGATCAGAGTGCGATGCTCCTCGACCATGTTGTAGACGAAAGCGGTGCCACCGCCGCCCGGCTCGGCCGTTGTGTAGCCGCCAGCACCGCCGAAAGTGTCGTAGCTGCAATGCAATGATATTTATAAGTTATTGATGTTGATATATTTTAATATTAGGTATCTATGAAATACCATTTTTCAGCCGCCTGCACCGCCGAAAGTGTCGTAGCTATATATAAACGGATTGTCAAATATAAATCTACAGTGTTTTGCATTAACCTAGTGACTACCTTTTTGATAGTTTCGAGAAAATTTATAAAAACCTCCGATCCATTTCACAGAATAACTAGCTTTTGCGAAGAGAAATGGTATGTTATCTTACTACATTTGAAGTTTCGAAAAGGTAGCATGGATACTATTATGTACAATAACCTAGTAACTCGATATCCAATAAAAACGCAGATTTTGATATTTTGCCAGTTACTAGGTTTCTGCAAAACAATGTAGCGATAGGCTATACATGTGATATATATAATTCTGCATTGATAAAACATGCAAAGCGTTGACAAGGACTTGTCTAAAAATATTTGGGTTTTATCAGGTAAAACTGTCAATATCATCAATTTTGTCCAAGTTCGACTTTTGTCAAAAGTCAAAATATCTTAAACATTTTTCCTTAAAAAAGGATATCGTAAACGTTTTAAGTGGGACTCTTTGTGTTTTCTATTTAAAAAAATCTTCTCTTTATTACAAAATCCCACTCACTTGAAGTCACTCATGGTGCTATTCTCCCTATAATAAATAGCAATACGGCCACCGCCGCCGCCTCCTCCGGGATTCGACGTGTCCGAATATCCGTCTCCGCCTTCGGCCGCGATTCGGCCGTATCCGGACAGCTCGTTCGTGTAGATCCAGATGGCGCCACCTGAGCCACCGCCCGAGCCCAGATTTGGGCCCGCGGAGCCGTCGGCTGTGATCTGGCCGTCCACGAAAAGGTTGCCTTTGGAAGGAACATGGAAAGGATAATAATTAGATAATTTTGTTAGTTTTAAGGGTGATATGGGAAATAATTGTCACGAGGAATCAATATATCATGAACCAATTACATTTTTATATACAAGAAAAATGCTTTCTATGTTTTAATTCTCATGTTTTGTTTTAAATATCGGGCCCAAAAAAACGGTTATTTCTTCTCATTGATGTTAGTTGCTTTGTCAGATTGTTTGTAACGGGCTCGGTTGAACAAGAATTCAAACAACATACACGTCATTTAATTTTTTTATCAGGACAATAAACACTACTCCTAACACTCACCAGTGACATTCATCCAGATGATTCCACCTCCGTTGCCGCCATAACTGTTGCTATGGTATCCAATGCCACCGGTACTGCCGAAGACCTTGGGTTCATAGAGGTCACCGTACGAGGTCATGGTTCGCTGCGTTTGACCCGTGACGCGCCCGCCCGTACCACCGTGCGACGCACCCGAGCGACGGTAGCTGACGGGGTAACCGGGGTTCACCGTTGTGTCTGTAAGAGGTGTTTGAAACAAGTTATGATTTATTGCTTGATTTACGCAAATGAAGGCATATTGAGGATTGCTACATAAATTAGAAAGCATAATTCGGGGAGGTTTATATTTATTGGGTAATGTACGTAATACTTTACCACACATATATTCAATAAAATAATCATGATGTTGTCCTTAAATGTTAACTTAAACGTGAGTTCGCCGTTTAGTTTGTATAAATATGTCTCTGGCACCATAGTAAAACCTAACTATCATGTACGTATTACTTGGACTATGATTTCTATAAGTCATCAAATTCTACAAGCGGTCATTTTTTCGGGCTATAGAAACTTGAAAATTTCAACTTACGCGTAAAGATGTTTGCCGCCCCATGCGTCGACTCGCTATGCGTATAATTGTATCCTTCTCCATCCGCATTGATATGTCCTCCCGCATCCACAGTGACGTCAACGGCATTGATTTCGACGTACGTGACGTGGAACTCGCCGCCGCCTTCTACTGTTATGGATTCGACGAAGAATTCAATTGGTGGCGCATCGATGGGGCTGGTAACGGCTTCGATCAGGGCGGTGTCTTGTACACTGTCAGAGAAACAAGCAATATACATAATATTCATGCAATATACAAATGTGTAATGTAGTAGATGAGAATAGTTATAGGCCTAAATACACCTGTACATCTTAACAATATGATTAGGAGAGGAGGGAGGGGATAAGGAGGTGAAGAGTTGGTGGCGGCTTCGATGATTTCAACGTTAATGACGTGGATACCTTAATAGGAACGGAAGTCTAAATAAATTGCTGGAGCGGAAAGGGCGAAATATGATGTAAGTGACAGATTTTATTGTGAACTAGAGGGCACTCATAGGGTGCATATCTACGATCTTCTTGAGGTGTCGATTCACATATAAAAAATGAAAAAAAAATAGGCTTATACGGGCATATAAATGGTTAACTTTAGACTTATACATGGGTAACAATATTCTAAGAACCGATATGCCCTTTACTCAATTTCAACGAAAATGTAGTTGCGATGTTTTA
>LQRL01134418.1:6834-46051 GCA_001703475.1 Hydroides elegans | reverse complement strand
AATATATATTTCGCCAAAAAAAAAAAAAAAAAAAAAAACATTTAATCGACCATGAATAAATTTCGAACGTAGGAATATTGAGTACTTTAGAAGCAACGAACTTTGCAAAACATTTGATATAATGCAGTTTGAGCATTTGGAAACAGGATCCCTTTATCAATTGTTTTTACAATTTGGCTTTATAAACCCAATAAAAAACGTGCTTTATCTTTTTATGTATACAATCAAGCCTTTGATTAGAAGTTCCATTGTAAACATAAACAGACTGCGTCAAATTACGACGGAATTAGAAATAAGTTATATCCGTATTTTTTCGGCGTAAACGAGTAATATGTGTTTACGATTTAAGAGGTCTTTTATCTAAAGTCTCAATGTATGAATCACATGTCAAACTTTATCTGTGCACAAATTATAACTGAATGCGCTTTATCATATATATGAAACAGTGGAATAGATAATAAATAAAGTAGTCATAAGAACTTTCTGTAACGCAGCAGGATTAAAACATACGATTCTTGGTCCTGAACGCTATTGAACTGATGTTTATATCTGATTAGGCAGGCATTGCTTTTCTATTAGAGACTGCCGAATACGATTTCATGTAATTTGTTAAAAGTGTTTTCATTCCATTTTAACAGGGCAAGGTTTGTTAAGCAAGTCCAAGGCAGTCGGTGGGAATTCGGGTTTTACTCCGAGATTTCAGGTATTTGTAGCAAATATTTTCTTGTACTTTAGTTTAAATTCATTTGAGAACTGAAATAAGTAGAGTAATAAAAAC
This sequence comes from Hydroides elegans, assembly GCA_001703475.1. NCBI lineage: Eukaryota > Metazoa > Annelida > Polychaeta > Sabellida > Serpulidae > Hydroides > Hydroides elegans. The sequence goes on along the minus strand of LQRL01134418.1, from coordinate 45,273 downwards.
AGCACTGCTTTTATTGGTCATCAATCAGCCGCAGGTCAAGAAATACTGAACCGGGGACGCGAATGATATGAAATATGCCAGCGAAAGGAGGGCGCCAATAATATTTTTGTAAAACATTAAAGTGCGAATAGAAGGTATACGGGGCCCCTTCTAAGTATTCGTCTTATAATGTGATATACTAAAAGAACGTTCATATATCAGTAGGGTATCCTTAAAATAAAAATCGATCTAGAATATGGCACCTTGAGTTTTTTTCTACGTTTAAAAATAACTACTTCTCAACAATATATGTTATTAATCAATCAATATGCTTCGAGTAGATGTTATTTACTCTCAAATAATGGTAGAATGCATGTAAAGTTATTGTTATGACATCGATTAGAGGTCACGTGATAGAGTTGGGTTTAATGTGTAAGTGTTTACGTTTGTTTATACATGTAATATACAAGTGTGATTTACGTAAGAAATGGAATATAATGTTGGATTGCTTATATATCATTATAACCAATATAATCTTAAAGCTGATAAAAAAGGATGGATCGATGGATCGATGATCTTACACTATATATAATTAAAGACTTCAAGCACGAACTTCAACGATTGATGCGAAATTTGAAGCAACTGAAGTCAAATCAATATTGCTCCGGACACCTATTTTCTTATAATTATTTTCTTATAATATTTTCTTATAATTTCGTAGCAATCGTGGAAATACTTTTTCGCATTATAATAAAAACAATTAACTGTATCGAAATTATATAGATATATACATGTAGTGCGGGGTCAGGTGCGTCTTCATTTATCTAGACGAATACCTTCTTTTGTCCATCTAAAACATATAACGAATACCTCATAATCCCTCAGGTGCCAAATAGTAACAAATTATATCCTGACCATCAATGCATCCCCCACAGCATACTTTTGTAGCCAGGATGCCTCTAAACAAGCAAGTGAAAAACGAGCTGGATCACAAGCAATGAAATCGGTACAAGTAGATGTTAAGTCGATAAAGCACATTCTGTTTGATTTGCTTTAGGTGTGGTCAGATGCACATCCGATTGCTGCGAAATTGCGAGAACATTTTACAACATACATGTCGTAAACCAAAAATATTTGACTAAATTTTCCTTGAAAATGGCGGCGATGACACATGAGCCTATCCGTAGTAATAAGTATGTTATAAATGTCTTGATGTTCGTGAAATAATTCTCAATTTATACAATCTCAAAGTGAAAATATAGACAAGCGTATGATATACAGTGTACATGTAATGCTGAATTGTGAGCAGGTTGATCTCCATGTCTTTACGCCGTGACAATATTTGTGTTATTGAAACGCAGCGGTTTTCGTGTTTTCCCATTTATTTGTTATGTGAAACTCGAAACGTAAGTTGCATTTTGTCGAGGAATGTGCGTTTTCAATTTTCTATAGGAAATACATTGGAAAACATGAAAACGGATGTTTTCTTAAACCCAAAATGTAACCACGGCCTTACATCTGTTTTACAAGGAATCCCTCATTTGTTCCGGATGGACCAAGGCTGATCGATGGATGGAGCAATGATTGTTTATTATTAAGTATGATAAATTTGCAGCAATGTCAGTTATGATCTATCGCCGAAACACTTGACCCGAAACTAAGGGTTACGCTTGATTAGGCTTTACAATAACGCTCTACGCCTTTTATCCAATGGTTTCGGTAATGATGATGTAAAGAGCCGTTATGAAATCGTTATATGAACACGTCATACGTCAGATACACTTTAAGCGCAATTGCGATAGAAATCAAAGAATTCACATTCATATATTGTACGGATCAACCCCAATTTAGACGTCGTATAAACTTATTTTGATAATTCGATGCCTTTACATGTATGTCAAGTTAATGGCGTACTGCAGTTAACAGGCATGGCGTGGAGATATGTTTGTTAATCCCTCCTGAATCTGTGTTGACTTACATGTATAAAGGTTTAATTAAGTATTTTTTATTTCAGTTTCATTTGAAATGCATGTGTTGAAGTGTTTTTTTTAATTATTGAACAAAATAACTCACTGTCTTTGTCAACTTCTCTTAGCATTTTCTTGATGTCTGATTCGGTGAGTTTTTTGCCCATTTTACGAAGCATGGTACCCAGTGATTTTGTGTCGATTTTTCCTGTGTCCTCCTTGTCGAACATTTTGAAGATTTCCTTGAGCTCTACAAAAAACATTAGATTGCAATTCAAGATTTGAAAATTCGTGAATTGCAATTAGAAGCTGTATATATACAGTGACAATTGAAGTTATGGAATCTAATTTGACGAAGGTTTTAGTAATAATTAAGCATAACTCAATATTTGTATATCAAATTTGCGATACAGATGCTGATTTATACATCGGTATAACCAAGATTGTTATTAAAACATGCATATGTCCATTTTTTGAAAATTCTATTAAAACAAATTCAACATTGGCATTAATTATTTTACAATGTACCGTGCAAGTAAATAATTAGTTTTTATATACAACCTTTCATGTTGGGATATATTGGCATAGAATTCTACTAATAAAACTTACTCAAATTCAACGGAAATTATATAACAACTTCTGTTATGGATTTTACAGACAATAGATAGACTTCTATCATTTTCCTTCGATATGATTGTCATCGATGCATCATAATTCATTAACCTTAAGGAACATCGTTTTGTCCAAATTGACGTGAGAACTCATTTTTAGAATGGCATCTCAGTGGGGTGTCAGAAAGCAACATAGTAAGAATGGACGAAACTGATATTTGATTTGGAATACCGAGCTGATTTAACATAGCTGTCAAATTCATTTTACAGCATAGCATATATTTATCCTTTGTTTATGCATAGACAAATCCTATCCTCATCGAATTAAATAAATGTGTGCATTTGCCCACCCGGCAACTGTAGATTGTTTGGCGTTATCGGACGTGACGCCGAATGGACGTTGCAATTTAGGAGACTAATAAAGTATTCCTGATCGATTCCTGATGTTCTTTCACGTCGGGCGTCTGCTGAACTTCATTTTTACTACCGACGTCGACGCCCCTTAAAGACAGCCTCATGTCCACGACTCGATAAACAATTACGTGCGGTATACTTTCACATGTACCCGAAGCAGAACGTTCTTCCGACGTTTACGGACGTATTGACGAGTGGATCTCATTGACGTTTTATTGGCGTTAGAGCATATAACAGACCTGGTAGTACAAATATGTAATTTTGTTATAGGTTGTAGGTTCTTCCCACTACAAATGCACTCAACATTCTTCCAACCCTTTATTAATGCAACCAGTCGCACCCAGAGTTTACACACACCCGTATCTGGACAGTTTTGACAATTGGGCGATAAAAGAGTGAAAACACACCTGCAAGCTGTTCCCTGGATAGTTGTTTCTTCGCACTCTGAAAACACAACAGTTCAAACGAAACAATATAGGATTAATCAAGTCTCAACTATAGCAGCGAAGTAATAAATAATCTTCGTGTGATAAAGTAAAGCGATGTGCGTCACTATTTTGTGCGTGGATTGTTACAGAACTGCACTATTTTCACGCCGCTAGGGGGTTATATTCATACGCACATGACTCGGGGGAAAAATAGCGGGGTGACCTTAATAAGTGGACAATATGACGACTGCGAATTTTACTTATAAACGTGCGATAAACTATAAAGATCATTCAGATCGTTCGATTCACGAAATGGCGCTCGTCCCACCAATCACTCTTTATGGCGTTTATTGTTTTTCTGTTATGCGTTACATTTCATCGTCAATGCGGTTCGTGTTTAAGAGTTTGTATTTATGATGTTTATGCTTGGCTTATGTGCGATGTTACGATGATACGTCACGATGACGAACTTTATATATTTTAAATGCGACATCATACACGATTTTAAGCCTCTTGATTGCTGAAGCTTTTTCGCGTTAGCGTTTAGCTTTTTCACGCTCTTATCGTTAATGTGTTAGTTTTTTTTGTGATAATGGTTATCGTTTATGCTTCTAGCATTTTGCATATTGCGTTTATGATTATTGCGTTAATATTTTATACTTCTACAATGAGAGTTAAGAAAGGCACACGCCATCCTCAGATTATGATTCGGCAGCGGCATATATATGACAAAAACACGCAATTGTTTTAAACCTTTTAATTGATACGTATTCAAATGAAAAATAATTATATTTGGTTAATGTATTTTTTATGACAGTATAACATAATCTAATTAACATATCTCGGTATATTTTCGTTGAAAGTAAAACGGAGATTATTTTAGTTTTTTCGACAACCTAAGTGAAATCTTTTTTTTTCTCAGCAATACAATCATTATACATAAGTGTTTATGCTTACGTTGTGAAAATTGTCCAGGTGTTGTCTAGGTGTAAAAAATGTCATTTTAAAACAAAAGTCTCAACTATCGAGTAAACAGTAAACGCAAGTTATTAAGATATTTCTGTATACACATCTATCGACTTTGTCTTGGAATACATAATATACATGCTCCCGAATTAACTTATGAAATTATAACTGTTTGAAAAGTTTACAATTCTTATAGATAAAGATATATTTAACTTACCATCTTGAAAATAAATCCCTGTATATCCTTCAAAATCTTCTAAAGAGCAACTCTACGAATAAACGTTTTACTGCCAAATTATAACTAATATGAACAGTTAAATTACGATTTATAGATCGATTCCTCAAACGATTATCATGCATTTGATCATTTTTGCATTATGTATTTTTATTAATCGTCTTGTTTTACACGCATTATTATCCAGTGGTGTATTGACTCAAATGCTGATTTAATTTGATATGTTCTCTTTGTCTTTCTACTCTTTGTCTTTGTCTAAGCTTTAATCAAATATCAAACTAATTCATGTTAATATCTTTCTTCAGAATGGTTCTATTCTTCAAAGCTTTTTATGACGTACAGTTTTGCTCATATTCAACCCTAGTGCTTGTAGCGAATTGTGTTGCTCAGTTAAGAAATCTTTTGTTTGGCCGAAAGGACCAGCGCCGTGTTTATATGTTAAGATAACGGTCTGATTTTGACGTGTTGCTCATTGAATGAGAGAATTTATTATGTGTATTTGATATATGAAACAAAAGAACAAACCAGACAATAATGGTTTGAAGGACAATATTTAATTGAAATATGCTGATATATGTAAACTTAAATCCGCGATCGATATATGCAGGTAAGGTGTCTATCTATGCATTTCGTCATGAAGCTGATGCCTACCTGGACCGATTAAAAAATATTGATGTATAATTTAGAAAAAAAAATTGGACAGCTATTATTTTTTATTAAGAAAATAAAGAATAAGAATATATGCCGGGGATCGTGTCACTTGAGTTCAGCGCTCTGAATTACAACTTGTCCAATGTGGTGCTGCTGCTTCCCACTTAAATTTGGATATTTTAATTTACCTGTATATAAAATCAAATATTAGAGTATATCAGATATAGATTGGTTAATGAATTGTAATGAATGTCCCACTCGGCAAAGGTTGGTCCTTTTCACGTCCGTTTGACGTAATTTACACACGTCCGTTTTGGGTCCTACATTGAGCCCAGGTGAAAGTTTGCCGGACGTAATTTTTCAGACGTCGTTTCGCCGTCAATATCTGACACCAAGAGGACATTTAGTGAAAGACGTCCGCTAAGACCTTAAATGCGACGTCCTAAAGTGGTCCGCGATTCGTCTTATATCAATGTTTTAGGGACGTCGTGTTTTGACGATATTTAAATTGCCCGCTCATTTTTATTTAAAAATCTAAAATATATTTTATATAAATATCATATATATACATTTTCCTCTAATATGATAGATATTCAACTGAACCATATTATTCCTATTTGAAAGCGACAATTTTCAAACTATAAATTGTCCAAAATCAAAATTTTCATTTTTTCGAGGGTTATTCGCAATGCTATTTAACAGTACGCTTAATTCATAAGTTTGTCTTTCAATGGGGTCCTTGTAACGTCGCATCACGTCCCTACCAGGTTACAATGTCCTTGCAACGTCATATTGCGACGTTAAGGTGACGCCATATTTACAACATCGCAAGGACGACTTAAATAACACGTCGCGACAACGTAAAATTAGCGACGTTATACGGACGTTTTGATACGGCGCGTCATAAATACACGTCGTAAATATGTCATTTAAAGGCAACGATGGGACGTCTCATATTTTACATCGTAGCGACGTCATATTAGCGTCGCGGACGTCGGGACGTAAAACTACATGATCAGGACGTTCTTAGTAAGTTGTTTGCCGAGTGGGGTTTATCAAAATAAAGGCAACAAAAACATGAAAAAGAAAAATATGTTTTTTTTTAGGTTTTCCGTACCTTATACATAATTCATACAATGTCGAAAATTAAGTCTTTATAAATGGAGTCGATAATATGCAATGTTAAGCATGGGGGATTCTATGGTTTAAAACGCATAATGTGTAAGCGAATAATAGAAGGTGGTTCAAAGTTTCGCAAGTTGCTTATCCTTCCAAAATTCTATGGGATTGATTTTGAAAATGAAATCTAAGTTTGATTTCGATTCAACTACCCACTCTCTGCATTCTCTGCATAATCACTACTGTCACTATCAGTCTTATCAAAAATGTGATTGATAAGAGGGTCTATTTTCTCCATCGTTAGAACGTACCGCTCACGCAGTTTTACGTCCACGACGCAAATATGACGTCACATAGATTTTCACGCCCTATCAACTTACGCCATCGATTCTTTGTGTTACTATGAACATCTCAAGGATCAATCCTTGTGCTCCTTGTGATTTTGCAAAAAAAAATACAGATAAAATCGAAACTAGTTAATTTCATATAATCAGAGTCAAATTAAATGCTTGTTATTAATTGCTATGCTTCAAGTCATTAGGGTATCATTATGTTTTAATCCTAAATACATATTCTTTTATATTTCTCTGTGATATATATGAGACATACAATAAGGTGATACGTTCATTCTTAATAGGCGTCATATATATTTTCTAAATCCCGGATCCTTTAGGGAATATAGAAGGTTGTAAGATAATTTAATTTTAACATACATGTATGTAATTTTAACATATCACTTTAGGTCGAAGATAATGGTTATGAAGTCGACAGAATTTCGCTACAGCGTTTGCCGAAACTCAGCGAATTCGATTTCGCATTCTTAGCGCGATAAGGCATTTTTATTTGTTCTTCTCTCGTTTATTCGTATCAAATGCATCTATTCGTATCAACTTCGTTTATTAGTATCAAATTCGTTTAGTCGTTTATGCGTAACATGTTTTGTTCGTTTATTCGTATCAAATTGTTCGTTTTTCCTTATAAAAATATTTATATATTCGTTTCAATTGTCCAATTAAAAGGGGTTTTCACTATATATTTTACGTAATAAATTATTTATGGAAGTTTAATGACTTTTTAATTATTGAAATAAGTGTCCATTCACTGTAAGAGAACTTTATATTTCAAGTAACACTATTTTGAGCCAAAACAAAACTTATTTTGTCATATTTTCTTATAAAACTACATTTATCCAATTTACTGATAAAATGTTCTCATTTACTGTCCGATCAAAATAAACTAAATGTAATGGCCCATGCAAAATAAAAATGCCGTTGACATTGTAATTTTTCATATTGAGAAAAATAACAGTTTATTTGGTTTATTTGAGTTTTCTGTGGATATACAAATACATTGCATTCAATTACATGTACATAATCTTGATCGAATGAAGACAACACATTATGTTATGATAATTATGAGTTGATAAGGAAAAATGTAGGCCACTCATAAACTTACTTGAGTAAAGTGTTTTTTTTTTAATCGTGATCAATTTAAGTGTTTATTTGTTTCCAACAACACTACGTTAGGGCCCTGGGATATTGTGTATGAACCAGTACATTTAAGCAAAAAATTAAAACAAAAATAGAATTTGGTCATTATATTATGTCTTTAGTTTTTTTTCTGTAACTGTTATGACTGTATGATTGGTAGCATGACAGCAAGCAGCAAAATCAATTATACATGCAATTGCAAAAGCATATGAAACCCACCAATTTGTGAAGCAATATCGAAACAATTGTTTAGAATTGTGATAGAATCCATAAGTCTTTGGTTATTTACTGATATATTTATTGACAACCTTTATTCCAACGTCTCAACGTCATGTAGGATGCACGTCCTACGCCGCAACTTTAATGGCATCCGAAACAGTTTTTCATAAACATAGATATTCATTTTTCATCTACAACCATATAAAACATAAAATGACAATACCTCATGAGTGGCGAGTGAAATCTGTCAATTCTCCGAGGTAAAGCAAAAAAATAGTTTCATGAGAGCAAAGCTCGAGTGAAACTTTTTTTTTTTGCTTTCCCGACAATACCTCATGAGTGGCGAGTGAAATCTGTCAATTCTCCGAGGGAAAGCAAAAAATAGTTTCATGAGAGCGAAGCTCGAGTGAAACTTTTTTTTTTTTTGCTTTCCCGAGGAGCATTGACAGATTTCACTCGTCACGAATTGTAGCATTGTTTTTATTCCTAGATACTTGCATCTGAATGTCAAATTCATTGAAATAATGTATAAAAATAAAATCCCCGAAAGGGCCAAATATAAAATTGTTTTAGTAATTTGTTTTGGACCCATCAGTATTAATAAAACGATCATTACTAATAAATTAAATATATTAAACTATTTTTATCTTTATTATGTCCGTTTTTTTGCATTTGAAATTAAATAATATTCGTTATAAAAAAATAGTACTCACCAACACCCTACGAAACTGCCTTCTATCATTTCAAAATTCATATAAACATAATTGTCGCACATATAGAAATTGATTTATTAAAAACGTATGCGTCATAAATACGAGCCCAATTGTGACGCAATGTTGTGCGTAGAAATACTGTGACGTAAGCACGCAAATGCATAAGAACAATGGAACTTGTAAATAAACACACGTTTGAGTAAATGTGCTAAATAATTCTAAAATGTGATCCAGATGACATGTATAATGTTTAAAAGAAATAAGGAATGAAGTTGTTATTCCTTTGATTTGGATTATATACTTTGTTACCAGTTCCAACGCATATTACTTGATGGTTTGAGGTATGTAGGTTTTATGCACGTTTTTTAGCATGGGATGGGGACTTGCTTAAAATCAGCATCAAAAGGGCCAGGGTGACGTCCGTTTTAAACATTATGTCACCCCGTATGTCACTCTACTCTAGGAATAAAGTCGCATTCTTATTTGACGTGGAAGCAGAACAACCCTTGCTATGTGGTATGTGATCAGGGATGAACCACCTTGGATACAGTGGCGAGTTGTGCTGCCATCACGTCCTCCTTTGTGTTTTGCATTTGCGCGGCAGTGCTTGTTGACTCATAAGTTCATGTAGGCCTACCAGCTTAATGAATTCAATTATTGTAGAGAAAAATCACACACTGATATCTAATACCGTCTCCGAGTTCGTAAGCCCTCCATGGTTTCGCAGACTCAATGCCTCCAACTCATTTCCATGATTCTTATACATCGTCTTTTCCTTAAAAGCTGATCGTGTTTTCAAATAGCGAAACACGAGCGAAGTACATAACATAGTCCATAATGTAAACGCGCTCGTATATGTAGGAATAACGTTCGCATATCGTCGAATATGAGGCGGATAACTAGTAGTGGCAAGGATCTGTGTTATGTACGTAGTCCTTAGACCATTCTCCATACAGAGCACTAATGATGTCCGACTTGATTGTTGCACAATTAAGGCAAATAGGGCCGGAAACAGAAACCCGGCAATGGCAAGAATGAATGAACACGATATATTAACTAAAGACGTCACCTCAAATATAGCTCTGTTATTATAAAACTGCATAGCAACGATGAAAACAATGGTTGCTATGGTGAAGCCTGGTAACCAAGTCCAGCAGTTGTCATAGCAACGCGAATGGCGGTTTCGGAAGAGGTAACCCATAGCAACTGCTGCGCACATGACCGCTAAGAATAGGAAGGTACTGCGCATAGGAAGTTGAATGTGACCAGGACTTCCGTAGATGCTGGTTTCATAAATCATTGCCCATAGTGGTAGAAAGGCTGTAAAATGAAGGGAAATATAGTTAATAAACGAAAAGAAATTGATAAGGAAGGTAAAATAAATGAAATGTCATCGGATTAGATAGGTTAATGGAATGAATACCATATATTGATATTGTCGTTTCTTAATTACGATTACGGCTGTAAAATAAATAGATAATTTAATTCAATGAAACGTAATTCAAATGGACGATGTAACGAATACAAATGTCTTCTAACTAGATATGTTAATGATATGAGTTTCGTATAGGGAAATTGTTCTTCTTAATTACGATTAATATGGTTGTTATGTAAGAATAATTTCCTGCAATCTCATTAAATATTTGATAATATCCGCTATTCTCACATTTCTGAATAGAACCAACACAGATTTTAAGCAAATCGGTAGTTTATGAAATACATATTGAATCTACCTCAATTGTACACGGTTCAAAACAGAAGACTGACTGAAGAAGTTATATAAACATTAAATCTAAAAAGAAATGATTTACCCGTTGTGGAGAAATTATTAACCAGTTCTATAGCAACGGCTAGTGTCAGGTCTCCATCAAAAAGCAGCAAGAAGAGACATCCGATGGCTTCATGTGGAGCTAAGCATATGTTGAGGACAGACATGCTTTCTTCTGGGCTCATTGGTAAAAGTTCGACAAGGCCCAGACCTAACTGTAAATTTATAAAGGAAAGATTATGCAGTCGTTGTTCAAATATTTCTTGTTCTTGAATCACCTGCCATAATTTAAATAGATTCCCATTCTGCAGGGTCCACGCTTAGCAGTTAGACCACGCCAAGCCCTAACTCTAAAAAAACTACGATTGGGTTAAGTAGTTTCTAAACAAATAGAATCCTATGGTTGCTTGTGCAGGTCACAAATGCTTGACTTGTTTTGGAAATATTTATATATGTATATCTAGCATGTAAAGTATCATATGAAATTAGCTCTTGATGAACCGATGGCAAATGATATCAATGCATATATTGTAATTTCCTTAGGCGGATATTGGTGCCCAGGTCCGGCACATTATGAGGTTTAATAAATTCGTGGTCAAATTAGAACAAAACAAAAAGAACATCCATGTATCATCGGAAATAATATATCTGGTTCCTTAGGTGATTTGCTGAACACTAAAGGTGAGCATAACCTTCAAAGAAAAAGGCACTGATTAGAACGAAAATATGATCAGGAAGACTGACAGTAAACCTCATTATTTTCATGTTTTCAGCACAAAAAAACTAAAACAACAGATCAGTAAGGTGATGCTTCTCTCAGTTCAAACAATATCTTGGTGGCATCTAAGTGATGCATGATATATCATTAAGATATGGGGATAAACAAAAAAAACGATGATTTCTTTTTGTAATTGAGTAACTGGTATCATGGAAACAGTGAAGACTTTCATGACCCAGTGAAACTAATTATGGTACAATCTGCTTAAGGGTCACAATCTATGTAGTGGAAGGTTGGGTATGTGGAAAGGGCACCTGAAAAGAAATCAATTTGAATATTGCTAGTCGAAGATTTGATCTCAAAGACATATATTCATGTACATACCAAAATGAAAACATTTTACTATGCTTGTCCACATCAAGACAGAAAAATAAAGAAAAGTGTTTTGGAAGATTGGAAAACACGTGATTTGGTAAAAGAAAAACGTTTTAAATGTAAAAAAAAAATAGCTCGGATTACAGGGTTTCACTTTATTGTTTCCAAACTTGCCATGTCTGGGAGTAACGGGATGTAATTTCTTACTTACAATCACACCACAGAGACCGACTAAAAATAGTCCGTCATCAATCACGGAACTCGACAACCTTTATCAGTTTGGGAACCGAGTTTTTCTAATTACCGTCGTTAACTTCATGTTAAGGTGGCCTTTGTTCTTTTTCTCTTGGTTGCGTTGAAGCAATTTAGATGTGTCTTGTTTGAATTCGAATTGACTGGAATTGTTTATCGAAGCATCCAATCTAATGGTCTGCAGTTTTCATTAAGAATTTGCTACGGAGCGGCAATGAAAGGTGCTGGTTTAGATCTGTATCTTGTAACAAAATCATGCGATGTTTGTGTGTTTTTTTTATCTTCGACATTTCCTTCCTTTGGTTATTCAGATAACGTCTGACAAAGACAGTGAAACCCAATCCATGTAAAAACCTATATTTGACAACGCCTGATGAATTTTGTGATTTAACAAAAATACAAGTTTTTCGCTCTTCGTTTTGCATCATAACAATAATACTAAAGGTGCGTAGATTAGCGTTTTTTTTTTGATATTGCGAAATAATAGCGAACTATTGATAATTTTGAGCTGTTCATGTTCATGTTTGGGGCTGCTGTCTGACTTTGCTTAATCTGATCAATAAATGGTTGATTATCTAAATCAAATTTTTACGACTTCATAAAGGATATTTTAGAATCAATTATAATTAATAAATAATATAATCATAATATAATCATTCCAAGGAATAATATGATTCCATCAAAAGTAGGTGATATTTGCCCTTGACTGATTATTCATTTGCTCATGATCGAGTTAAAAATATCAGACAAGTGTTTACTCAGGTCTAATAAAGTGCTCTGCATACATTGTAACAACACTGTTGACGCAGTATAATCTTGGAGTGGATCGGAGAATGATGCGGAAATATAATGAATTGATTATTCGATCAATTGCAGTCGGACTGCCTCCGGGAGAGCAAGTTATATAATAATTGTTAGAATGCAGTTATAGGAACATTTTCGTTTGTATTATCTTCTGACCATAACTTTTATCTTAACAATACTCCTCAAAGTGTTAAATTGCTTGCCATGTGCAATCGAACATGAGTTTTGGAAATTTCGTCTCCTACCACTTGGCTCTTTCCATTTTGATCCCGTTTGGATGCTCCGGCTCCCCTCAAAGTTCGGTCCCTTGTAAAAGACACTCAGTCCTTAGTTAATTGGCAACACTCTAAAAATGCGGTCACCTATGCCATATTTTTGGTCCAACCCAGGTTATCTTGGTCGGGGTAGCGATGATATTATGATAATTAGCAGGATAATTAGTTTGTGTCTAATTGTAATGGCGGATAATTAACAGCGATATACAGGACAATTATGATACCCACTATTTACAAATAGTAAAGCTAAATGAGCACATGTAACTATGGCCATGTTTGTAAAGGAGATTCAGAGACAACACCCAAAAAATATAATTTCGTGTCAATTTACAATTGATATTTGATAAATGATTATCATAATCGTTTCTCGAAAATCACATTCATAAGACCGAACATGATACCATTTTTGCAGTCATTAATCATATACTTTTTACTCATAATCGCTATCACTTATAACTTGATCAAAGGGCAGCTTGACTCGGTTTGCGCAAATTGTATTGAATCAGTCCCGGCGACTCTTTGGAATGATAGATGTGGAATCGTTACTGTTATTCCCCTGTCTGACTCCTTTGCTTGCCCTGCATCGATGACAGTTATTGACGACACACAGACAATTTGGGATTATGGAGTACATTTAGACCCTATTAGCTTGTATATGGCTAACTAGCTCGAGCAGTGAGCAAAAGCATTTGTAACGGATCCGTTACAAATGCTTTTGCTCACTGCTCGAGCTAGTCCCACTCGGCAAACAACATCCTCAGAACGTCCTAATCACGACGTTTTACGTCCCGACGTCCGCGACGCAATCAAGACGTCGCTAAGATGTTAAAAACGAGACGTCCCAGCTATGTCATAAAATGACGTCAATGGGACGAATTTTTCGTGACGTTACATATTTACACGTCCAGAGTACGTCAATAATCATACGTTGTAAGGACGTGCTATTAATGGCGTTCTAATGACGTTGCAAATTTGACGCCCCCTTGACGTACTAATATGACGTGGAAAGGACGATATATTTTGGTCGGGACGTAATCTGACGTTCTTAGGACTTCATTAAAAGACAAACTTACGGAAAGCACTTATTGTTTAAGAGCATTGCGAATACCCCTCCGAAAATTGAAAATTTTGATATTTGACCACTTATAGTAGGAAATGTTTTGATTTCAAAATGGAATATGATAGTCCAGTTGAATATCTATCATATTCCTCAAAAAAGTATATATATGATATTTATGTATAAAATGATTTTGATATTTAGATAAAAAAAGTCCGTGTAATAAATATTACGTCCGATAACAGACCGTCCTTTAATCGTCCCTTCATGGACTAGTATAGGACGTCGTATTTATAGCCTTTGCGGACGTTTTTTACGCACGTCCTTTGGATGTCCGATATGGACGGCGATGCGACGTCTAAAAAGTTACGTCCGGCAAACTTACATACAGGCCCAGTAGAGGAATGAAATAGGACGTCATGTAAAGACGTCTAGGGGACATGATAAGGACGTGTCTTTGCCGAGTGGGGAGTTAAGCACCAAGTACTCAGCGTCTCTCCTCTCTCATATACATATATAGGTGGTCGCATTTAAACAATATGGATTAACCCCAAAAACATTGCTAATAACAAATACTGATATCCGAATAATGGTCTTATTGCTATGTAACATTGATGTCGCAATATGACGTTGTGACGTCATTTCTCATCGGGACGTAAGTGACACATCCAGGATTGCATTTAAAGAATTACTTCCATGAGGGATTCTTTTGTCCAGGGGTGCAAAAAGGGAAGGGACTTTCGCTTTGGAGTTTTCCTCCGGTAATGGAGGCTCCTGACCGTTTACTAAAATGTGTTTAACTGTGGGTCCATAATATCGGAGATGAAAACTTTTAAATATAGTACTTCGTGTGTGGTTGCTTTTTAAAGAGTCAGGTGCTATTAACAGCTGTCCTCTCATGTTATTGCGCGTGCCGTAACCAGCACGCCTTGCAATTGATTCAACGAAAAACCAAGTTTGCACTCGTGATCACAAAAACGATAAACAAATGTTTGTCGATTTGCATTTGCAGTAGATTGTTTGTTAAATTTACTCAGCAGTCGAAATAGAAAATAAGCAACTAAACAAAGAAAACGGTGTTTTCATAGACTTTGGCCAACTTGGTCGCTAATCCTCGGACTGTGTGTGTCGGTATCTCGTTGCTGTCCCGATGGAAGCCATTGGATGCCAGGATTAAGAAATTAAATGCAGCTTTCATTTTAAACAACCTGAGGACCAAGCATTCGCATTCAATTTTATAGGCAATCTTTGGCCAAAAAAATCCACAAGCAAAGAAAAACAGGGCTTTTCATATTTTGCTCTCAGAAAACGTATAATAACGTTGAGAAAGGCCAACATGGGACACATGAAAGAGTATGAGCACCTACTTACTGGTGCCATTTGGATTACTGAGAGCTCCGAGGCTCGTTATAGCCCAAATAAAGACATAGTATATTGATGATATATCCAGGTCAAAACGTTTCTTGACAAAATTGCCACTGAATATGGCAATAAAGGACTTAAACTACCCGGTCTTATATATACACTTTATAACGAATGTAACACGTTTATACAGTTAAAACCACTTCCAATTTGACTATCGTAAGCATAATTATTCGTATTCGTTTATTCGTACTGGTTTACTCATTTATTCGTTTCTCGTTTATTCGTGTGCTTTTATTTATTCGTATTAGCATTCGTTTATTCGTAAGCAATCGTTTATTTGTAAGAATTCGTTTATTCGTAAGCAATCGTTTATTCGTAAGCAGTCGTAAGCTATCGTAAGCTAACGTAAGCTATCGTAAGCAATCGTTTATTCGTAAGCAATCGTTTATTCGTAAGCTATCGTAAGCCATCGTAAGCCATCGTAAGCTATCGTAAGCAATCGTTTATTCACAAGTAATTGTTTATTCGTTTTCGTTTATTCGTTTATGCGTATTCCTTTATTCGTTTATTCGAATTAATTTATTCGTTTTGTCAAATTTGAAGTGGTATACATCATAGAGAAAATCGTTTTGCATATATTATTAAGTTTTTTAAAGAAAATCTTAAATGATAGTGAAAAGTTACAAAATTGGAAGGTTTTAAGAGGTTTGTTCCAGCAATAAAACCATGTTTTCCAATTTATTCCTTATGGAAAATCGAAACCCTATCTGCTTTTACAAACGCACCGAGCGTTTAGGTAGCAATGTGTGCACAGCTAACCGCAACGGAAGGAAAAGAGCGAGAAAGGAAAAGAGCGAGAAAAGGAGACATGGGTTTTCAAGCTCGAAACTGATTCTAAGGTGGCCCTTAAAAGTAGCGAGTGTTATGTGGTTTGTGGATATTGATGTGGTACTCAATACCATGTAGAAACTTCTTTAGGGTGCGTATTTTTCGAGACTCTATGTCCGCGAACTTGTTGACCGGATTCGATTGTCACCTTGCTACTTAAAGTATCGGTCCATATAAGATTTGAATGCACTTTTTTTCTAAAAAATGTTCTTATGGTGTTCCTGCTAATAGAGCCAGAGTGATTTAAACACAATGCAACACAGTTACCTAATTGTACAGTCAGACGTCATTTTTCAACAGAGGACCATGTTGACCTTATCGATATATCGGACAAACGAGAGAGTCGATGATGTGTCAGGGGACATGCTTTATCCCAATTGTGTCTATATGAGTTGTTCAGAGCATCCCCTAAAGGAATGACAGTTAAAGACGACTGTCGGACGCAACACGTCAATTCATTTGGAAACAGCTTTTCTTCAAGAACTCTGTTACATAGTTCAGGGTGAACGTATTTTCTGACTTATCCTTTATCCAATCATTAGTGATGTTTTAATTATGTTTATAAAATCCACTGTTTTGCACACTACTTAAAACTATACAATTCATTTTGGTAAGAACTGTCTCTCAATTTTAAGACAATAAATTAAGCATTTTATTTTTAAATAAAGATTATTTGAAAAATGAAAAATATATCAGGGTGAATATAGTCTATCTAACAATCTATATACAAGCAAAATTAATACAAATAAGCACACATGTCACATTTTTATAGTACTTTGATAGCATTTTTATATGACATAAACTATGACATTATGATTGAAAAATAATAAAACATTTAACACATTATACGTACCGCAGGCATGAATGCGAATCGGAACAGCATGGCCAGACACACATGTAGCGGCTTCTTCAGCAGCTCAACCAACCGCTCTCCATCCACGTGACCACCGATGCCTGCCAATTAAAACACAAGAATTAATCACGTGATTTGAACACGTGACTTTTTAAATTGTTAAGTAAACCTATTCATCTTATTTAAATAAATGGTTTTTATTTAACTTTGACTCGCTCAGTCACAAGCGATTGAATCTGCTACAACATTATCTAGTCAACTTATGTTGAATGGTGGCTACAAGATTTCGATAAAAAGTCATACGCATATATTACAAAAAAAAACTGTTTGCTTTGATAGAATCGAAAACAAAACAGTGAACAACTTTTTCATTCTGTGGTATTATTCGCGACGTCAAGTATACATATCATTCATATGTATGCATGCAAACGCACATTTCTCGAACGAATAATGAAGTTAGTGATATGCGTTTATCGTCAATGTGAATTATGGGAATCATTTAGCAGAAGAAACTAAGGCTATCGGTTTGCCACCAGCAATCTTACTTGTCGATTTGTCAATTCAATAAAGTATGCGCAAATGGGCTATTATTTAATTCATCTTTGCTTGGCAAATGTTAAGATTGTTGCGTAATTTACTGTTCATTTTATTGCGCTGGGGAGCAACGTAATGCAATAACCATAGCTCTACGTTAGCACTTTCATTGATTTACTACCAACACGGATGTGATTTTCAGATAAAGAAAATCAACGTTTATCACCTTGTTATTTTACAAAAGAGCAAATTTATTGAAGTCATGTTTATTTTACATGTTATATACGTCTTCTAGGGATATAAATGATTATCCATTAACATAGTTCATACATGTTTCCATAACTTAAATGACTTCGAAATTAGATGATAACCAATGTAATACTGAGCTTTGCAATAATTCATATAAACCATCAAAACGTGATAACAAAAAAAATCAAATAATATAAAAAAAACTATATCTACGTAAACCGATAGCAAAAAAAACTTTTTATCAAGTGTTTAACGCATATTTTAAACAAATTTCATGAGTTTTTTTTTAACTTTAAAAATAATTTATATTTTTTCTTGAATAATATAATGTAAAAACCATCACTGACCAACCATATTGATGGCTACCATGGCTATGATCACGTGATCTGTGTTCAACTGGGGCCAGTAGGTATGCGCAGGCGCGGGGGTAGTAGAAGAGTTGTCCAGGGACCAGTTGTATGCAGTGGCGTACATGGTTGTGACTGAATTTAAAAAAAAAACGAACACCAAAATAAAAAATAAAATAGGGTTCTCAATAAAACGTGTATACCCTTTTCGGAAAAGTGTGAAAAAACTATATTCCTTACGGCGTGTCATACTCGAACGATCAGGTATTAAACCAGTGCTAGCTATATGGCAGTGCCCCATCTATCGTAACGGCTAAAATTAAACCAATTAGGAATACATTTAAAGAGATGCTTAGCACGAGAAACCTAAGGAAAATATCCGTTACCTAAAGAAACATTTACTTATACAATATTTACGCATATAGAAATGATTTTCCGATTCCCTTACAAGACTGTATAGATTAATTGATCAGAGGGTAATCGACATCACCAAACTTAAACTCCTAGCACAAATGAATAATATTTGTTAAACAAATATAGAAACTACACTGTCAATAAAATATAAAACTTACATATTGTGAAGCTTTCAGTTGGATCAGGTTTCTTTTGTTTCTAGATAAAGAGCGATGAGAATCCTTTTATTTTAATATCCAAGGCATCCGTCATCGCTAACATGTTTTATCCTTAATTGGCAGCGATGTGCTTTTATGCAGTTTTTCACTTATTTCATTAGGGATTGATATGAAGCTAAGAGGGAGCATATTGGCAAACGCAAGCATTCTGCAAATTAGTGCCATACTCATTCAATCAGTTGCTCTTACTGAGAATACTCTTCATCATGAGTTACTGTCATACATTGACATAAACGTTGTTTTCGAAGGTTTATATCATCCGAATGAGTAAAAATAGGCTCAAAAAGTACGATAATTGGATTGCCGTTTTAGAGAGTCTAATACCCTGACATTTTCTAAGAAACAGTCTTGGTTTATTTTTTGTGCATGATAATATCAAGTTACATTTTAAACCTCGGGCTCGGTTGATTTGATACACTGATTACTTTTAAAATCAAAAAGTCAAACCAAGGACATTTTATCAATATGCTATTAAGTGCTATTTAATAAGATAAAAAATATATTAAAAAACTGTTCTGCGTTCTGAAAATACAACTATTTCCTTTATATCACCGGCAACAAAAAAACGCAAGCTAATCTTTCATGCAACACTTTTATTTAACGATACGTTTTCCTATATATTTCCAAGTAATTTACTATCAAACAAAGTAACTTTCTATTTAAAGAATATTCAGTGTGAGAAAAACACACAATGCATTTACTATCATGCAACACAGCTATTTTTAAATACCTTCTCATTGATTCTTATTTTTTATCCTACATCCAGGTAACTTTCTACCTTACAAAGTGACTCTCTATATACACTCGCTATACATAATTCCGTGTAAGCTAGAAATATCAATCGACTCTTTTGCGACTCATCAGGTAAATCTGCGGCAACAGAAAATTGCCCTTTGGCGACGACAATCATTAAAAGCGGAGAAAAGTCCTGATCAAGGTCCCTGATAATAATAGTCGGGAGCTACAAATAACGGGAGAGGAGAGGCCTTTTAATGTATCGAGATGGACAGGTATGGTGTGTTGATTATCTCTGCAATATATAAAGCAGTAATGTGATACTTTCAGTTAAGATTTTGTGATATTCTAAGAGTTATTTGATAACATTATATTGCGAAAAGCCAAAGATATATCACTTGTGGCAATTTAGATAAACCGGTGTTCCAATTGTATAAATCATTTGTGGCGTGTCAACCTCTAAATCCTCACTTGAATAATGTGTCAATTTGATTCGAACTCAGGGTTGAATTCGAGTTACTCATTCTCATAGAACCTTTGCAGATTTCGGCGTCACCTTAAGGGCGTGGTTACATGTGCGTTGCGTTTTCTTATTCAATACATTCATGATAAGCACCTCTTCATACATCCTTAAAACGCATTTAGCTGTTAAAAAAAACAACGAGCGTTTTGTATAATTTTCAACAAATAAATCCATTTTAAAACGCATCTGAGTCCACGCCTTTAACAGATTCCTAGAAACCATAACCAAAAGAGATCTGACCCATACACGGGTGAATCCATCAAAAACGCATCACGGACACAACTTAAGGCTTATCAGATAAGTTGTCATTGACTTTGGCATCATTTATAAATAGTTGTGTGCTTCATGGGTAAACACACTTGTGTTGTCCAATAGTCTACCTGTTAGTACTCTTTGTACTCTTTCATGCTGTTCCATGGTCAGTGAATTTTTTTAAAACTTTTACAGAAACCACGGGAAGATCATCATATTCCTCCTAATATGGCCGCACTTACCAGATCCGAATAAAGCTAGAAGCAGAAATTATGGGATATAAATTTAAGGCCACAATTGTATATAAACTTAGGGCATGTTCACACGGGAAGCGACACGCGGCAATATACTTATATGCTATTTACAAAACTTGCGACAGAGCATCGCTAGTTTTATAAAGAACAAATAAGCATATTGTCGCTAGTCGCTTCCCGTGTGAACAAACCCATAGTAGTTAATATTTCTGTTCACCCGAAAAGCGCATACTAATGTGCGTTTTTATGTCAGGTGAACGCGGCTTAAGAGAGGTGTCCAGAACTTCAAAATTTTAGATGGAACCAATAAATATCATGCACGAATTGAAAAATGTCATTCGTTTTAACCAGGTTCATTCCCTTACAATGAGTAACGTTTCAAGGTTTGACTGTGTATGAAAATCTTCCGTGTCAAATCACTTCCTCGTTACCGGCATTTGTGGATTAATGGCATGAAACAAAATCAATCTATATCGTGTTTATATGATTCACATGTAGATGGATTAATAATTTTTAAACGCTAAATTTGCTTAATGAGTAGTTTAGTTACGGATAACTGATTGAGCTACGAAGTACATGTAGTACTTGTTTTCCACTTTTAGTTTATAGGGTCTTCACCACGACCCTACGGGGTGGGGTAAACGCGCTCAAACGGACAGACACTTTGCAACTGAATGATATGCAGTCTGTTCAATTAATATGTTTATTTGGTCTAATACATATTAATTAATAATGTAGATATACATGTTAATAAACATTACAATAAAAAAAGATAATTGAAACGATACTTGACACATGAAGCTCCCTGCTGTTGCTAGGCTGGAATCGCCTTTTACTCTTTGATTTACTAATTTACATCTTGCTCCTTTGGTGTCCATACGGAGACTGAATTAACATTAATAAATAAATCGCGAATATATAATATAACAAAAGCGAAGCTCGATCAAGTCAATCTTCATTGGTTACACAATTAGATACAAATTAAACACTCCGCCCAAGAAAAGGAATGATGGAATAAACCTTTCAAGATATATTTCCTAGAAATTACTACAAGGAAACTTGTGGTTTACAGCATATATACAGCTAAATGAAACTTAGCATCTACGTTTTTTACGATTTGGTGTGATTTTTGTCGTTGGACGTTGGTGGAGAAAAGAATTATTGGCCTGGGGGTCGGGATGGAAATTAAAGAATATATAGAGCCGAATGGAGGCGCTAATATGTGTTGGTCAAATACGAAGGGCACCCACGACACATTTTTCAAAAAGTTGTTAAATCAACTTTAATCAATTTTACAACCACGAAGAACAACACAATAATGGTTTTTGAACATTTACATTTTGCAAAAAGGTGTTCCTTTTTTCCAAGCCAGCTGGGCTATTTCTCCTTTTCTAGCCAGCTTGGAACAGAAAAGGAACACCTTTTGCGAAAATTAAAATGTTCAATATAACCAAATAATGCAATTTATCTTGCAAATTACAGTTTATAAGATAAATGCAAGCAAGTTTAAGCAACTTAGAAATCATTTTTCTCACTAAATATTATTGAAAGTGATACATTATCCAAAAAGGTGTTCCTCAAACTGCTAAAATCTCCAAGCTAGAATGAATTTTCTCAAAATTTCCAAGCCAGCTGGAAATTGGTGGGGAACAGCTTTTTGGGGGAACAGCTCGTGAGGTGCTCTTCAAATACATTAGACTAAGGGCCTGGCCAGACTTTTTGCGACGAGCGATATCACTGCGAAATGGAGCGATTCGAGTGGCCACACTTTGAGCGACGACTAGCGATTTTTTAGCGATGTTTTTTTAATTTGTAAAATTGATGGGTAAAACTGTTAATCTACAGGAGTATTTTCAAACTATAAATATCTAGGCACTAATTTATGCACTCAAGCATAGACTTTGATGTTTATATTGTTTGTTTATCATGACCGAAGTACATGTTTAGGTATCGATACATACATATTTGAGCATGCGAAAATAATTTTAAAAATAATAGATATTTCAGGCCATAACAAAATGTTAATGTAAAGGGAAAAACTTTTATTTCTTATGTGTATGAGGCGCAAAAAGCATATCGAAGCAACAATTAAATATAGATTCTATGAAAAGTAGAAAACAAGAAAAACGATTTTATATTCATCCGTTGAACGCAGCTAGAAAACTCGATCATGGTGTTCATCAATCTTTGGATTGTGCAACATCTCATGCTTTTGTATAATATATATATATATATTTTGGAAGACTTATCATCCTGGCTGAGTTTGATGGTTTTATCTGATTTTTACCCATCATTTAATATCACAAATCAATATGCAATAATGACGACGAAATGTACATAAAAATCCCATATAAAAAGGGAGTCAACACATGCTTGTCAAGAGTCTATAATGTTGTTTTATTTGGGATATATTTATCACACATTGTATCAATAGACTTTAGATTAAATAAGTGTGGAATTTATAGTCTATTAACATTGACAAAACTCCTTGATTGAAATGTAATCACAAGGCGCGACAAACCGCAAGGAGCGATTTTGAAACAGGTTGCGGTAACCTATTTCAACTCAAAACTCCTTTGGTAATGAGGGTTTCAAATAAAAAACTTATGTTTGTTCTATCGCTATAAATCGCAGCAAATCGCTTTAACTGTGGCCACTTAGGACTGCGCGATATTGAGCGATTTTGAAAAGATGACGAAGTCCCATAAAGAACATATAAGGACAAAGATCGCCGTCGCTCCTCGTCGCCGAAAGTCTGGCCAGGGCCTAAACGAGATTTTCTCACATGTACATTGTTTATGATAGATCCACGCCAGGTTCTGGAAACTAAAATTATCCTTACTGTTTTCTCTGTTGTGTGCATGGTTTAATGTACTTGAAAATAAACTCAGTTTGTTTGATCGCAAAACAGACTAGTCTGTTGATTTTTAATTTCCTAATTGACTTAATTTAGTCAATTATGATTGCATTTCAAACTATTGCTTATCGAATTTATTGATATAAACAATTATGAAAAACATTATAATCTTTAACCTTAGAAAATATTACAAAGTGGCATTGGTGTCGGCCTCTTTCCCAAATCACAGTTTTGAATCATAAATAAATTCTCGATATTTCGATATCAATTTGTAGGTTTTTTCGAACTTGCCCATCATCTCTTCAGAATATCTGATTTTGTGTTGTGCAAACAGCTTTCAATATAGCCAGATTGCAAGATGTGCACGATTATACAGCCCTGCTTAGATAAAATCGTTAGGAACGATTTTAGTGATTACACGATTTCATTATTTTCCCATTGATTATATAATGCATTATTTGACATGCATCGCTTCTTGCGACAATATTCGCCACTTGTGACAATAATCGCGCCCAACGACGTGACAAACAAGCGATGAATTCTTCTAAGACGATATATGTATTTATTAGCATTTGTTATGTAAATCGCTTCTATGCAAGCACATTTTTTTAAATCGCAAGGAGCGACAATTTTTTTCCTTGGAAAAAAATCTACAAAGTCCTACAGAGAAAATAATGAAAATCGCCAGTGGCATCGAGAATCGCTCATTGTATTAAAGCAGGACCTAATCCATGCGCAAGCATGTCCGAAAATAAACTAGTCTCTTAAAATTTAGTAAATAATATGAGAAAAACAAAACAACAAAACATCTATGGCAATAAGTCTATTTTATTATTTTTCATATAACAGAACACCCTCAATCGAACTTTTAAACCTGTTTTCCTCGTATAAAGAACAATAAAATTACAAACAACAGTTATTCATATATTAAACAAATAGTGATATTACTAGGAAAGGAATAAAACTAGGAACAACCAAATCAAAATAGTTCCATCTTAGATAGAATATGTGTGCACAAATTAAATGAATATAGGTGCATATATAATTTAGGCCTTAATGTATAAAAATTTAAAAAAGGATTATGCACAATATAATATCACAGGTCTCCTGAGTTAATATATAAAGATAATAATACAAATGTCAAATCTGTTGAACTCTTATCACGTGTTTAACATTGCAATCAAAAGTAACAATATATATAATTATGTTCTTTCAAAAACATAATGAGATTCTTCATATAAGGCAATTTTGGCAAAGTAATGTAAGTACAATGTTATCATAATAATACAAATATGAGAAACAACAAAATGATTCATATTTACTGAGAATTGTTATGACTAACTGATATTCTACTTTGTGAATATTCTTTTATATCTTGTTATCTAGTTTCACCAATTTAAATTTATCGCAAAAATGCCTTATGATTATTATTAGCCGCTAATATGTAATGATTCACCGGAATTGATTTTAACAATTATTAATATTTGATAAACTAATTTATTGTCAATATCTCAAAAACTAAAAGTATCTAAAATAAAACAATTTAAATAAAACAAGTGTATAAATATGTATAATCTACAACCAATATAAAATTAGCTAATATAGCAGACGGTTCGTAAAACAAACTAAACAATTACAAAAAAACATACAAAAGTATTTCATAATGAATACTGTGAATAAATAAAACAACTATATTTTCCTAAAACCTATCACGAATATCATAAGGAATACTGTAAATAGATTTAACAACCAAAGGTTCCCATATTAGAACCACAAATGCTTATCATCGTTTCAGATACCACGTGTATGCATTCCGATATTTTCTTTAGTAAATCGGCTTTGGTACAGAAAGTAGTGCGCGGCAACCACATTATAGAAGCGTGATTCGGCTGTGCTAAGGCGATGGATTTCATCAATTGAGGCAATGGCTCCTTCTGATGTGGATTCTTCGATTTCGAACTGAAAGAAAACAAAATCAAATATTATTTTGTATTAACATCAATGGACTCGGTATTCATTTCTAAATTGTATTGTTAATGGTAATAATCATCTACAAATGCGATCAAAATATGTTTTATATGTTTTTTATGAAGATTCTACTGTTTTTATCATTAGTAATTGTCTGTTTAAAAAGGAAACTCTCCATATTGTTTAATATAACTAAAATCTATAATTCAATCATTAATTCGAGTTGACAAAAAATCCGAAAAAAAACTTAACTATTTTTTTCAATCGGCAACTTTATGTGTTCTTAAAGTTGGCGATCCTTGTGGCATTGTATCCGGAAAGACTTTATTGGTTACGTTAAAGATTCGTTAAACATGGGTTCAAATTGAACATTCACCTCATTATCAATGACCCTTATGGCCTGTGTCAACAGCGGAATAAACTGCGAATGTAGGCCACAGTACAGATGTTTCTCCGGTTCCATATGCGCACTGACTCTACACGTGAAACTACAGGGACTCTCGGAACTTTCGATGTAGTTACGGCAACCGTTGTCAAGGAGTTTCTGCTTGCCAACCGAAACAATGACGTTGCTTATAGCGAGCATATCGCGATTGTTCTGTTGGATGATGGCCATTTCCTCCTGCAAAACATAAATCAGAAAAATATGAATATTTATTGTATTCTTAGCGTTTTAAATAAACTGATTATTCTAAAATACAAACTTGTATAGTTTTATGCAATGCAAAACATAACGGAAACGTATATGTTTTCTAATTTAGCGCGTTATGACTTGGCTTGTTACTGACGGTACATGTTCATGAGCAGGTGTGTCCCAAATCAGTCACTAACAGAAATATATATAAAAAAACATACTTCCTCATTTAAATCATGTCTAGTCAAGGACTCGTACATGTTTATTGTATCAATACCACTTTTAAGCAGTTAATTGGCAATGTTTGTTTCTTTTTTTAAATTATTATCATGTATTTATTTATATGACTTACAGCGGAAGTGCCAGCGTCCTCTACGACCGGAATACTGGTCATGACGGTGGCGATATTTGCAAACTGTTCACAGCGTTCGGCGGTCGCCAGGGTCGAATCAGTGAAAGGTAGGAAACGAGCAACCTCCTCACACTGCACATGAATAAACATCTTTTTGAATATTGATTAATATCATTTGAACAATTAATTATCGATTTAAAGTTGTATATACCAATATTTCTTCCTTAATTTCTTCTCATTCCTTAATTTATTTCATCAGTTTGTCTAAAAGGATCATAGCATTTTCATAACTATATCATCAATCAACACAAATAATAGATTTCCGATAGGTTGATTTGATTTCAATAAGAAGTGAGGAAGAGAGGGCCGTATAACGGATGGTTTTAAATGATGTTTTTTTTCTTCAGAATCCTTTTTTTTTTAGAATTTGGACAAATAAAATATGAATCAAAGTAAGAAATAATCACCAAATTTAGCCAAATGAAATCGTGAATGAATAAACCCTTTAATTTTGTGAGATGTTTCGTTCGATGATTGCTCGAAATGTACTTATATTAACTTACATATTCCTCAAAGATAGCAGCGGCTGAATTCTCAACTTCATCAGCCAGGCGATAGGAAGGCGTGGGACTGGTGTCTCTCTTCACCCTCTTGGCTGCGATGTCTTTGTCATTAGATTTGAACTCCAAAGTACCCGACGTGGGCAGGGCGAGGTCGGGCTTTCTGCTAATTGGTGAGCCATGACTGGTGGTCGTGGCATATAGGAGTGACAGCAAGACGGTAGCTGTTTCGGAAAAGATAAAGGAAATATTGAATTATGAAATACAGTCTAATCATATATTTCACAATGTTCATATGATACACTATTCAAATGCCTTCTTAATCAAAACATTTCTTTGGCCTATCTGAAATATAACAATTGGTTTAAGATATTTTATTGTTCGTTGAGGCTAATCAACGAACGCTGTGAAATTGAAACGAAGCATATAGTCAACATCATGTCGCTGGTGATAAATGCATACATACATGTCCTTCCAATTTCGCAGTTATTACAAATTTAATAGGCATGGCCACATGTATACATGTATATGTACTCATGTCATTATATCAATTTATTTTATTTCTAAATCATGTTCCACTGATAAATTTAAACCATGTCAAAGTTCAAATTCG
The DNA here is from genome assembly GCA_001703475.1 of Hydroides elegans. NCBI lineage: Eukaryota > Metazoa > Annelida > Polychaeta > Sabellida > Serpulidae > Hydroides > Hydroides elegans. Next base: position 17,616 of record LQRL01134418.1, on the reverse strand, counting down.
ATACAAAGTAAAATAATCAAAAAGTAAATATCAAAAATTTCAAAATATATACTTAATGAATATCTTAACAATATTTGAAAAAAAAAGAGATACAAACACGTACTTAACATAGACATGTTCATGTTCTTTTTTTTTTGTTCTTCAAATATTTCTTAATATGAAATATTATTGAATTCAATATAATATTTGATGTTTCTCAAATGTCTCCTAAGTAAACTCAATTGTCGCTTCTCGGAATAAATCATGAATTTTAAACCGATACATGCTCTTTATATAATCTCTTGACCAGTCGTGATTACCGTTAATCCGTTTCAAATTAAGTAATGGGAAATCTTACCTGGTTATGACTGACCGCTGGAAAGTCCCTTAATTTTCAAAGTCCTGGAAACAATGTAAATAACGTCATCAATGTGGTGCTTTGATGTTGTGCTTTCAAGTCGAGCTTATCATCTGATATGATATCCGCCAGAATCTTGTAAGATTCGTTTCTTTTGTACTGTTATTTAATTGCCATAAACTGTAAACGGTATGCATTACAATAGATAATTTATAATGTATCCGTAAAATGGAACACATGTCAATTCACAAACTTATGAAGGGAAACCGAATTTGAGTAAATGAATCACGCAAAGTTCGATACAAAATGTATTGAAATCCCCTCCCACGATAACATACGCTTTAAAGTTAGGATAAAAAAATAGACATGATTTACGGAGCGTCAATCCCACGCTCAGTTTTGCTTTCGTTTTGCCATTTAATTCATATTTATTAATTCTCCTATGGTACTCGATTCAGGGATGAGTCATATACATATAAGTAAATATAAGTAAATATACTTGGCATTGAAGAGCGTGAGCTTAAGTGAGTGCGATCATTTCGTTTATAGATTTGACCCTTGGCACCAATGCAAAATGCCACAACTGGATTACATGCAGTAAATGTGTAATGAACGTTGTTAACCGGTTGAGCTACAAAACGAAAACTTACTTCAATTCGAATATACTCATTTAATTATTCGCTTACTATTTTCATTTTATTTAATCATGTATTAAAGTTATTATGCTAGTTTTGGAAGGTGTTTGAAACCGTAAATTCATTGTGAATAACGTGTGCACGGATCTCTTGAAAATTGTGCTATTTTAATTGTATAGGGTCATGACGCATACACAACACTACCAATATGCCCCTAAATATTCATTCGGGAAATGTATACTTAAACATTCTTGTGTGTTGATCTCTAAACAAATCATTATAAGTTTGCATTGTATGTCTTTACATTTTGAAGATATATCTCGAAGTATCAATATAGTGACATTCAGCTTAGTCCATTTGAAAATTGTTAACAAATAAGTACATTTAATAAAATGGCTCTCTTTTGAGCTAAAATGGTACGTTTTTTATTAAAAAAGATATAGAGAGTTGTTGAAGATATAGCATAATTTTTGCCACCCAAAATGTGACTTATTTGATATTGTTGTTTCTCTTTGATGCAGAACTCAAACTGCATTGTTCCTAAGGCCGAGGTTACACAGAACTTTTTAAAAAGTTAGCAGTTATTCACGCAAGCTTTTTTAGTGGTTACACTGCCGCAAAAAGAAGCAAAAAGGCTGAAAAATCTAGGTTTTCTCCGGTTCTCAAGGATTTCAAAAGGAGTTTAGCGAAATACATGGTGTCAAACAAACTCAAATGAAGTTCATTATTGTAAAATTCACGTTTAAAAAAGTCGCTTTTTTCCCCGCTAGCAGTTTTCCACGCTGGCTTTTTTCTCTGTGTTATAGCAAGATTGTCGTGAAAAACCGCAGTATAACCACTTTTGATTTTAAAAAGTTCACGTGAAAAACAGCTACTGCTTTGTTTGACACGAGTTTTTATAAAGAAAATAGATGACTTATAGAAGATTAAAAAGAGGACTAAACCCCATGACGTGAAAAAAGCGAGCTCTGTGTAACCGCGGCCTAAAAGGTTTCCTCGTGAAACTACAACTTAGTTCTGAAGTTTGACAGTTCGCTCTCTTAAGAAATATGCTTTGAAAGAGACGGTCACAATAAAAGTGTGCTGCAATAATAAACATAATCTATTAATAGTCCAGGATTAAATGGCCTTGTAGTTGCAATGATAAATGGTATTGTTAGAAATCAATTGCGGGGATTCAAATATAACTTCTTGCTTTTATGAAATTAAATGCTGTAAGTGGTTTTCATAGATAATATATTTAATAAGAACATTTTCCTTAAAACACATGGGAGTGAAAAATTATAAGACTGCTAAAAATGTACATGTAAATTAAGAGAAACATTCCTATAATGTATTTTTTACTCTTCATTAAATGATATTATTGCAATATTGAACTCTGCCTCTAAGATTTTTCTTTATAATGACTTGCCCCAAAAAGATAGAGAATGCTTCAATTTTGCATATTGTCACTTAAGAAAATCTGGATGATAAAACCTAGAAAATGGACTTATTTAACAAATGTTGGATGTTGAGTAATAAACCCCTATTGACATATGATTATCATAGAAACACTAACATGGAATTCGTTTCGATGATTACGCTTACTATATGACTTGATTACTATACATGTGTCGAATATAACCAATCAATCGGGTAATATACCGAACAGGTATTGCTCATTGGGGCATACTCACTTAAAGGCACATTACCATGTTTTGTGCCATGCATGGTTATGTTAACATGTCATTAAACATGCGATTCGCCCTTTTAATAGAGACTATGGACGTTTTCCCACAATTTAGTTTGTTGCCTCCTACAATGACAAAGCGACAAACCTATCTTGTTCTTTATATTTTGGTATAATATATTTAAGTAGTTTTATTATTTAAAGGAATTCACGCATGTATGTCATACATTTGAATGTTCTATCGTTTCTGGATAAGATCTATACGATTATGTCAAGCATATATATTATACATCTACATATAACATGGTAGACCCTTGTACAAGTAGGGAAATAACCTTTAAAACTAGCTAAATATTATTCGATCCAGACTTCAACATTATCATTCCACATGATTTAACCCTCGTGTAATCTTTTTGGGACATAACAAGGTCCTTTTGGTATAAATCATTGAGTGTAATTTGACATATACAATTCGCGAAAGCCATGGATTGATCGACATTCCGATATTTCGATTTTACCTCGCTGAAACCATGCATTGAGTTTCTCATCGTTTCGTTTGTTTTATGACATGTTTTCAATTATTATATTTTTATCATATCGATATGTATTTGATATTTGAAACAAATATAACTGAGCATACAATGTATTCTGAATGCAGCAAACATTCGATCTGCGACACAGGCGTTTTGGCGTTTTAGTAGTAAGAACTCGCCGGTAGATTGAGGTCCAGAAACGTTATTAAATACAAATCGCGTCAAAAGTCCCGCACCGGATTACATGGGGGATACGACGGTTAAGAATCATTGCAAAAATTGTGAATGTTGCCTTCCAATCCCGTCGAGAATCTAATGATGACATCTATGGTATGAGTTTTCGCGACTCTATTGCCCCCAATCAATGCAGTCCACGATCTTCACCCTTAAATAATTGTAAATACTGTGTCTTTGCGTTAATCTATACAATACAACACTAAACACTATAAACAAATATCAATAGAAGTCTACTCGAGTCTAGTGATTAAGGTGTTACAATATGGACAAGGTAAAAGTCAAAGCATAACATTTCCTCCTCGATGCGCGGTCCAAGTGGCACAAACCTATGACTATGCTTCCCCACAACCAATTCAATAGAATCTCAGTTTTCAATGATCTTCTTATCACAATAATGAAAGCAAAATGATGATCAATCATAACATACATCCAAAATCGACCATACATTCAAACACTGTTTAATATATTTACAATTAAAATAATTTAACAAAATAGTGAAATGGGTACTCCATATAATTTTTGTGCAAATAGCATAGCACTTTTAACCCATACGGTAAGCTTTTCGAGCATAAGGTACTCAATCATTTTGTAAAAGCTAAACTATAGTCCATTATTATTGATAAAATATAGATTTAGAATATGCAACATATCAATGATAGTCGCCAAATCAGTTTTCTGTCATCATTTCCACCTTGAATTGTTAAAACCTATATTAACAGCTATTAGTGTTCAATATAATGCTTATTTAGGTTTTATTGTATTATAGATGGGTTTTGTACCTTATCAATATGCTTGTATTTAGCTAGTTGTGGTTGTCTGCCTAACCTAAAGTTTATTGTCGCCAAGGTTGAACGTGGATAATTGAGCGATAAGAAATATTTCATGGAACATTACAGCCATTTATCATCCTCAACCAAAGTTTTATGGGGCGCATTATTGTTGTTTGTCACGGCAGTTACTTTTGCCTCTTTTGCGGCTACTTAGTTGATCCTCATTATGTACTCATAAATTGTATATGCATTGCTATCAGCCGGGAAGGGGTCAGAATTTTACCATAAGACACAATGTATAAAACGTAAAATTAAAATTGATTTTAAATAGTGATGCCTGCGATAGAAATTTATACTTTTCTCTCTATAGCTTAAGCACCTCATGAATTGGAATATACCCTAATCTAATTTGGGTATTTTTTACAGTTTTTGAATAAATAGTATTTTAAAATGACCCTTTGCACTTTTTGAATGGAATATGCAGCATAATGACGATATACCAATATATATATATCATGCTAGATTGGTGTTAAACTATTTGAAATAATGTTAATCATTTCTTCTTATTTTTATGCACGCAACGTTTACCATGATAATGATGATATGAATATGATTTTTTACTTGACTCGTTGTACTCATGTTTACATTTATGCATATACTCAAACCTAAATGTCCAAGGTTCTATCAGGTAAAACGACTGAACAATTGCATTTGATGAAGTGGGTTAAAAAAATGAAGACGACTGCCGCAAGATGGATTAGTGAATATAAGCTGCTATATTGATCCGATTGCATGCGTGTTAAGATTTTGATATGGTTTCATATTCACGCCAATTTATATTTGCCAATGATAAAAACTATGTTTTATGGTAAATTGACAAATTCAAACAGGTAACTAAAATGGTTCACTTTAAATGTATATCTATAAAAATCTTATCGAAAGATATCTAAAAATGCAAATAAACCTTTTATTGAATCAATTATTGATTTTTTATAATGCGATATTATAATAGATAAATTATTTATTAATAAACATAATTTATACACTAATATAAATCAATTTATGTACCGTGTAACAATAATTTCACAAAGAATGTATTGTTTAAACGGTGATTTTGTAATGACATAATGGGATATCACATGTGTTCAAGCAGATATTGCGGAAAAACTGGAAAACATACCGATATCTGACTTGGTTCAAAATAATATAGATTGATTAAAATATAACTTATGTAATTTTAAAGAAATTCTATCGCAGGTATCACCCTTAATTTCAGTTTAAACATTATATTCTGCATACATGTTTTGGAAATTCTTGAGTTTATGCTACTCGAATGCAGCTTGGTTTGTTTACACAGAGATCATTTATTATGCCCTTTTAGGATACGTTGGGTTATGCTTATAGTTAAAAACAACTAAGTGGCCACTGTGTAACTGCCGTGTTGTGAATCTTGTTTGTGAATAGTTAATGCCTTTTGCAAAGTATGTTTAACAATTGTAACGTCGAGTATATTTTGTCTTACTGCTTGTTTATTTTAATATTACACTTCATCTGGCTTCATTAAGCAACATCTTTGCTGTATACCAGTTAAATATCTTATATATCACTTTAAACGTAATGGATGGTTATTGCTATAGGCACCCAGAAGAAGCTGCATCCAATGCAGTATTGTGGACCCCTAATCACGGCCCCTAATCTGGCTTCATTTAGCAACATCTTTGCTGTATTCCAGTTAAATATCTTATAGATCACTTTAAACGCAATGGATGGTTATTGCTATAGGCACCCAGAAGAAGCTGCATCCAATGCAGTATTGTGGACCCCTAATCACGGCAAGCGAGGGCGAGGAAGACCGGCGCGGACGTTTTTTTGCAGCAGCTGCAAGACGACACCGGCCTCCAAGAACGCGAGATGGCATCCTTGATGTTTAGCAGGGACCAGTGGGGGATCCAGACAGGTCTACATTTGCAACATCGACCTAGGTAGGTAGGTAGGTAACGTATGTTTATAATGGTCTACTTATACAGGACAATAAAGATGTAAGTAAGTCATATTTTCTAGGTTTATCATTAATCAACAGCGTACAATGAGAATAGCAGTTATAAAATAACCCGAAAAAATGTGTTAGAAAAATGGATATACATAAACCTCTATGGATCAACTACATAGTTCTCTTAGCCATTTTAATAACATTTAGGTAATGTGTATCATTCTAAGTTAACTTATTAATGCTTATCAAAACTATCACACCGATAAAGACAAAGCATTACATTTCAAACTAAAACATATACAATGAATATAACTTGTCACTGATCTTGCAACTGCTCTTATTTTAAATTGTCTTTCTATAAATGCATACATGTATGTTTATCGCATTCTATTTCAGATATATTTCATATGTGGTCAAACGTTAGTGGAAAGAGCCAGTCACGCATCTTTGAAAATATTTTAAATTGCCACATCAGTTATGTTAGATATTTTGCTTGCAAATCTTTGGGCTTGTGAAATCTGAATACAGTGCATATCGAAATGTTAGTCAATATACTCTTTTATATGAACACATACATGTACATATATAACCAAAAATGGTTAGCTTAATTGATAAATAGCACCATAATGTCCCGGTTTACTGCATGCAGGGTTTCATAGATGGAATGGAATTGTCGATTTTGAATTTATTTCTTGGGATGATATGCGTTCTATGTATTTCTGTTAAATGTTTACCAATTTTATCATTTTAATAAAAAAAAAAGTGAAAGGACCTGTTCACACGGAAGTTACAAGGCGCGGCAAGCGGCAATATACTTAGATCTATGTTTTAAATAAAAATCCGATGACACATCCACAGTGTCCTAACCTAAATTAATATATTGGCGATGAAAACCAAATGTAAAATGGAACATTTTGCACTGAATTGTTTAATTTTCAATCACGCAATTTTAGGAAATTTATACTAAAATTAAATTGAAAAAGGTTTCGCCTATGCAATATATAAAGTAGATCCTAATTAATGGATAATATATATGTCAGTCAAATTCTTATAATATGTATACGTATAATTATACCGGTGTCTGAATTGAGCGTGACATATTATTGATCAACACTTCTTGTATAACATTTTGCAAAATAAAATAGAGATATTGTATATATGAATATATAAATTGGTGCAGTGACGAAATACATTTTTAATCAACATCTTGAGTTTGGAAAGTTGCATAGTTGTGAAGACATGCGTTTCCGAAAATTTTCGAGCAAACATAATTGATAATAAGTTGTGTTATAAATTGAGCTGAATTGTGAAACAAAATATCTATCTGGGTGTGGTTGCCGGAAATTAAGGTGGCATCGATTCAAGAGCATACAATGAGTTCTCCTCCTACCCGGGACTCGATATAGACCATTTTTAGTCTCTGACAATCCTTTAAAACCGTGTTGGTTTTCTAAATGGCCTGTATTGATAAACATGCGCACATTTAAATAGTAAAACAATATTTGTCCATTACATGACAAAAAATAAAGGGAGCGTTAGTAAATATTTTAAATCCATTATCTATTTTAATCTTCAGAACGAACTTGGCACTTAAATATATATAATGGAAGGGAATATACAGTCGTGTATTGCAAAAAAATTAAAAATAAATCACATTTTCACTGTTCATGTCAGTGTATAATTAAGTGTCCTAATAGTAGTCCGATAAACCGGGATTTATAATTGGCATTAAGTGTCTATGGACCTATTTGTTCCCCTTTTCTCAAATATGGTTGACATAATTTGTCGGATATGACCCAAAAGCGGATTAATGGGTGTCATTGATTTGTTTAGTTGACATTATGCAAATAGATATTACCTTTAAAATTAATGAAACGTTGATATCATTTTTCATTACCTAAAAAAAGTAGGACATTACAAAAGTAATACATCGAGCTAAAGTCTCTATGTAAATGTAAATAAACCAAACTGATCGATGTTCATTTATGATTATTAACTCAGATGACTTTTTAAAAAGAAAGAGCAGTCCTCAAGAAAGACATAACAATATATTGTGTCGTTTAATGAGTAACGCCATCTCTAACAATCAAATAATAGAACCACATAAAACGCATGGTTTGAGCAAAAATATAAAATAACATCACGGATGGATACAATGGATAATTATATCATGGCGCTATAAAATAATTATAGAATTCTGACTAAGGAATGCATATCATAGTTATGATATAAAAGTATAAGCTGCGACATTCAAGAGGAAAACAAAATAAAAAGGCAATTTACCTGAACGAATCGCAAAACGAGAGCAATATCCGTCAATATGCATCAGAACCAAATTAGAGAACCAACTAAAAATGTCGCTTTTAAAGCCTCACCAGCGCATGCATCTACGGGTCCTGTTAGTACCAAAAAGGTGCTTGAAAACTTTGTTGAAACTTCATCAGTTAAAGGCGTACCCAAAATATTTAAATCGAAAACCTTAATTCAGAAAATCCTATGGGTGACATGTCTTCTCATTGGTTTAACCATCGGAGTTTCACAAATTGTAATTTTATTCTTGCAATACACGGAATTTCAAACAGTTATATCTACGCGAGAAATATTTGAGGAAAACCCAACGTTTCCGGATGTATCAATATGTAACGTTAATCCAATATCTACTCAGATACCAGTGAACATAACGTTCAACGATTATATAGCTGAGGCTTTTTACAGGGGATTCCAACTGGTTTTCTCAAATTTTACTGGCGACATTGACACTATTGATTTTTACAATTTAACCGAATTACAGGACTTCTTTATGACCGAAATATGGACCACAGAAGGATACTTAGAAAACATTGGTAGCACAGAAGATGAAGCGTTATCAATGTACAGTACTGTATTCATTAACGCATGTCTCTGGAGTTATTGGGACTTAGATCTCGGTATTTCGCCCATTATATGCTATGATGATGATACAAATGATGATATCATTATTGAGTACTTTTACGAGGCTCATTATGGTCCATGTTTCACAATGAAGTTGGCATCAAAGCGGCTGGCTGAAAAAGTCGCAAAATTCGGTGTGATTTTATATCTTCAAGATCTCGAAGAAACATTCGGTTGGAGTCGGCAAGATAACACGGATTGGTCTTACAGTTCAGGAGCCAAGGTAAGTTTATAAAGATTAGATAAAGAGCCAAGGTAAGTTTATATAAATTTGATATAGATTTGATATGGTTCTGTGCAATATTGTGTCAGGTCCAAAATTAACGTTTTGAGAAACGAGGTATCTTTTACTTGTTTCACTGTTCATTTGAGTAAGGAGAGGCAAGTGGCTGAATGATGAAATTATATTGATTCCATTAAATTTGTAACACTATTTGAGTATATCACATGGATCTATAATCATTTGAAACTTTGTAACAAAATTAAGGGAAAAAACATAAGTCTACTTAACACATTGATGCACGGAACCCTTTAATTATCATTCTATTGTTCATCATGATATCTGCAAGTATCGCATGGCTGGTGCGTTTTATATAGTGGAGAACAGTGTTGATATAACTAATAACACACTGACATCACTATCTGCAGTGTGCTATTTTCATGTAACGGCCATTGTTTGGTCTGGTAAATTTGGTCTATTTGAGTTCTCAAACTAATGTAAAGCAACAATCACGTGTGTCATGATGAAAACAAAAACAATAAACATGGGATACCGGCAAATCCTAGTCGCTTGTTGCTAGAACGATGTAAAACAAAACCCGGTCAACATTTTCATCAAATATAAACAGACGTATTTGGTTATGAATCCCTATAGAGAAATGTAGTCAACCGTAACGAAACTGTTGAAATCAATAATCTTGACCTCAACAGTTTTTAGAAATCACGTGTTTTTCTTGGAGAACAATTAAAAGGTCTGATTTTCAACGGGGATATTGGCATTGATTAGTAATTTGAATAGCATAAAATTAAAAGGAATATATCCGATATAATTGTATTAAGAGGTTTAATCTTCTAACTCTAGCGATTTATCCAACATAATATGATGGTTTAAAACTGTGATTTTATTTGCAAACTATGAGTTTAATATTCTGAAAAGCCAATATTCAATGTCGACAAGGATGTCAACTTTGAAAATTTAACATTTGTTTGCATCGTTCTCTAATTTGTTATCAAACGAGTCGAAATTAAATATGAGTAATCTACGGATGTTTATTGACGTATATGACGGGTAACAGTGCGAAAACTCTCACAAAATCCGTACACATCTATGCGACATCAAAATCTCTCAAAACATCGAATCATCAAACGTTGTCAACATCAAAAACATCGTGAATAACTGCAAAAACAAACGAGAGAAATTGCTTACTAAACCTCCAAAAAATACGCAATATACGGGTGCATTCAAAAAATTTACTAAACGCGAAAAATGCAGTTAATCGACCCTTTAACTATTACTCAAAATCAAATGAAATACGAGAAATTAACGTGCGAACGAGGTATGTGAACGCTACTTAATATACGCGATTTCCAAGAAATACAACAACTCGACAAAACGCATCAGAAAATATCTAAGAATATTCTATACACTCCAACCCATTTAAAAAAATATAAATACCTTTT